>JAMSGN010000227.1:0-25791 GCA_030462905.1 Jamesozyma gamospora
CACTCTTCCCTTCATTACCCTACTATGTTCATACCATCATTATCAACTCCAATTCTCATATCTTACAATTACTCACTCCTTTGCAATTCCAAAAGTTTTGTCTTTTAATTGGATTGTTTTATAGAATTTAATTATTTGCGTCATCAAATATTGACATAACAAGGCAAGAAAAAGAAGATTTGCTAAATGCTTCTCATTCCCGCTTTCAAAATGGAGCAGTGAAACGTTCTCATAGATCAATTGAAGAAAAAATTAGGTATTGATTGGTCAGGAATAGAGTTCCTCTATATTTATGATCAGAAGCGGTATCCTGAGCAGTATAGGTGGCCTAATCCTAAAAAAAAATAATGGTATTCTATAATTTTCATTGAATCAAAAATCTGTTGTTCTTTTCACAGTTAATCATTTTAAAATTTTTGGATCTGTTAATTACGCTATCGTTCCTGTTCAATCATGAGATGGTGAATTCTCAACTTTCCATATTGTTGGTATTCTTATTGGATATGGTTTATATCATAAAGATTACAAAATTCATAATCCTTCATTTGAAAAAATTTCTGTGTTTACCAAAATCAAGTTCGATGAGTTTAATTTTCTTTTAGTTAAA
This sequence comes from Jamesozyma gamospora, assembly GCA_030462905.1. Taxonomy (NCBI): domain Eukaryota; kingdom Fungi; phylum Ascomycota; class Saccharomycetes; order Saccharomycetales; family Saccharomycetaceae; genus Jamesozyma; species Jamesozyma gamospora. The sequence goes on from JAMSGN010000227.1 coordinate 608, forward strand.
AGTAAACAAACCATTGAGTCTCATGATTTTGCCAAGTCAACATTAAGTGGTGATTTTTCAAAAATTATCATCTCTTTAAAGTTGTCTTTGTTGAAAAGTTCTATCACAAATAGTGTAGTTTTCACTAACAATGAATCAAATAATAAAAGTGACAGTTCATGGGTTGCTACCATCAATGATCAAAAGACCCGCTACTGTCCTTTACATGGTTAAAATGAAAGATCATATTCTTTTACTTTAGAACTCCTGTTAATAATAATTTTACTATCCATGTTTGCCTTAAACAAAAATGTTTTTTAATATTTGAATCTTCAGATGGATAACGCTTTAGATGATAATGTAAGGTATAATGCTGTTAAAGTTAACGAGTTTACCCTTAATTGTGTCCCAAGTATACCATTTGTATGATTCATCCACGATGAATATAATTATTGTATGACACGAATTAAAATGGGTTTCATGCTTTAAAATTTTATAGCAAAACCTTAAATAGGTCGGTGACAGTTTTAATGAGTATGATATGTTCTATTTAATTTTTCTTTTTTTTACATTAAATTATTAACTAAATCTAAACATAATTCAGAACCTTCACTTTAAAGTCTCAATCCAATAAACTTTTTCCTGGGTTTATATATTCTTGTTAATCTAAACCTGTTTTTAATTCAAAAATTGAATTGGGGTAAAGTGGTTCTAATCTTAGTGTATGCTCTACTTTTAATTTTGTAAGTGGATCAGATTTCTCAGACATATTCATGGAATCTAATTTACATTCTTCGGGGGAATCACAAACGATTGATGATTTTGTTCAAAATACTGCAAATAGATCATTTCCAATCCAAATTATTACACCATTTCTTGATTTCAAATCAAATTCTGATTCTAGTGACAATAAAAAATGATGTTCACTCTTACATTCCCCAAATCTACTCTTTCAAATGTAATTGTTGTTTTCGAAATCCGTATAGGTCTTTTAAAATCTTGTTAGCTACCTCAAGTACTTTATTATGATGAAACAAACCACATCTTAAAATTTTAATGGAACTTAACTTCAAAACTATTCTTCCTCGACCTTTGACATGAGTTTATTTCCCAATTACTCTCTTTGATCATTTAAACTTTTTTTCCGTCATTTTTAAGATTCAGGTAGTACTCACCACTAGTAAGTTACTAGTGTGTGGTACGTTAAATATTCTATAACAGTAAGAATGTTATAATCATTCCTTAATGATTTATTGTAGCTTTTCATCTAAGCCCTATTGTACCCTTCGTTCTGTCATACTCGATATCAATACCAAATATATCAGTATCTAATCCCCTGCCCCCCAAATATCACACTAACAATCTTGTTTTTGTAATAATACAGCCAAAATCAGCACAAGTATCGAGTTGGATTAGAATTAAAAATAATAATTATTTTTCTTGTTTGACATTGGATTTTTACATGTCAATGCTTTATTAAATAGAACATGTTGGGCATACAGTGACCATATTAGGTTCTGTAATTGGAATTTCAATAATAAATGCAATACGATTATATAGCTTAAAATAAAGAGGTGATGTGAACTAGCATGAACTAAAGAAAATAATGGAGTAGTGGGTTAAAGTTTCGAAAGTAAAGGATAAAAGTCAACTATTTTTGTTATGAAATCTCAAGTTATCTTTCATGAATTTTTAAATCCATGTTTTATTTTTCTTCCATAATTTCATAAAGTTGCTTTATATGTATCAAGTAATATATTTAAACATATAAATGTTTTTGAATAATTTTTGTTCATTAATATTACAGTGTTTTGAAAAAGTCTTGTGTCATGCTCAAGCTAAAATAGACGACGTTCCCTTAAGCATGAGCCTTTCTATTAAAAGCATAAGACCTCAAAAAATTGATTTGTTAAAACAATTTGAAACGTTGTGATTATATTATGAAAAATTAATGAGAATTTTTTAAAGTAACATGTTCGGTTTTAAGAACCTTTCATATTAACACAAAATATATTAATATATTATTATTTAAAGAAGTGATAACATTGAATTAAAAATTTGATTATATATATGTACAAGTTAGTTTTAAGCCCTTAAATTTGTTTATTTATTTATACGTTTCTTTCTTCTTTTCCTTTTAGTTAACTGCAGATTGTTTAAATTGATCCATAGTTAGAATATTGGAATTATTTTGCATTGATGGCATTGAATTATTAATAGATAAAGTTTCTAATTGTTTTTCAAGTTCACTTTTTTTCTCTTTCTTACCATTTGATTTATTCACACCATTAATCTTTGCTTGTTGTAATGTTTGATAAAATGGATCATTTTCCATAACCAAATAGCCTCTTTTATCTTCATTACTATAAAAATCGATATATTTTCTTTTAATTGGTCTTGCAGGTAAGGGTAATCTACCTCTTTTTTCAATAAACCAATCTGGATTTAAATGTGCTTTTAGACCAAGTTTTGTAAAATATTTTGCTGTAAAAGTACCACCAGCTTTTTCAATGGCTTTAATGGCTTTTGTAGAAGCTGCATTTGCTTCAATTTTATAAGGTAAATTATAATCAAATTGACCTTTTGCTAATAATTTAATACCATTTTTAATATTACCTGAAATTATACCAATATCTTTCATCTTTTTCATATCAAGACATTCACCATCTTTTAAATTTATTCTATTTTTTCTTTGAAACCAAAGAATCCTTTCTAAATTTAATGGAATTAATGGTTTTGCATGCACATTTTTAAAACCTAATTTTGGAAATAATTTATAAATTGGTGTTTGACCACCTTCAAACCATGGTTTAACACTACCTCTAGCTTTTTGACCTTTTTGACCACGACCAGAAGTTTTACCTTTATTACTTGAGGGACCACGACCTAATCTTTTTGCTGTCCTTGTTGAATCCTTCGGTGGGTATAAAGTACCTAAAACGGACATTGATTTTGCAAATTTTGGAAAATATATCTTTGTAGTTATATTAGTTAATAACATCTTATTGAGTTTTAAATATTACAATAATCTATAACTCGTTAAAAAAAATATGTAGCTCCACTTTTTGAACCGATATATTATGTTACTTAATCAAGGTTTTAAAGATTTTATTCTTTTATTTCAATATTGTTTTTTTCTTTCATTTGAATTTTGTAAAATCTCAAACCCTAATTTTTTTGAAAAGGGCTTCAAACAAAAAAGTAGGGCTTTGTTAGGGTTATAAAATAAAAGAGATATAAAGTTTTTTGATTGAAATTTGTTTTATTTTCTGTACTTCAGTTTAAGAATGGTAGCATTTCATCTTTTAGCAATTGATTAAAGCTTGTCATTAATTTAATATAGAAACATCTCACTTGTTTTTATGCATTGGTTTTATTATAATCGTAAGTGAAAAAAAAATTGACAGAATCTATGACAACATCTTCAAATTAAGTTTGCTATGAAATTTGGGGGTTACACTCATTTTTTTTTGTAACAAAGGCTTTAATATAAATAGTAATTTTTTGGTGTACTTCTTGTTTCCTATTATTTGAACGATTGCTCTATAATTATAAAAACTTATTTCGCTTTTTATTTTTGAACCTCTTTTAAATATCTTCATTTTACTTCACAATCTATGCTTTTCACTCTCTCTCAAAAAACTGTTAATAAAAGATACTATATGAAGGTGTGCTTCATATGATACAAGTAGAGTTTTCATTACATTTAAAATTCTCAAAGAATAATATAAAAAGTAAATTCCATAAAATTAGTCATTTTAAACATATGAACATACGATAAAAAATAGTACATTGCCCCAAAATTGATTTGTTTTGATTGAACATTCTAAAATTTCACTATTAAATTTGATGAATATAACAATTAAAATATTAAATTAAGTAAGAAAGCTTTTTTAAATGCATTATCCATTTTAAACACATCAATATGATCATATTTCCATAGAAAAACGGACAATTTAATATATAGAAAGTAAAAGATGTAGAATAGTTTTTCAATATCAAAAAACATAAAATTTAGCTTCTATGGCCAAGTTGGTAAGGCGCCACACTAGTAATGTGGAGATCCTCGGTTCAACTCCGAGTGGAAGCATTTAATTTTTGCTATTAACATTTTCAAGGCGGCTAATCAAAACCATCATAAATGATGAGAAATATCGTTTCACAACAATATTTTTTTTTTACTAAATTTCTTTATATTATACAAATATTTGAACGATCAAAAATTTTCAGAAAAGAATAAAAGATATAAATTTAATTTAAAGAACAAAGGGGTATGAATTTATTATAAAGAACTATTTATGTTTATTATTATATATATATATATATTTTTGAAAAATCTATAAGTGTAAATTACAGTGTTGATTTTTTTTCTTCTTGTAATGAATTTTCATCACTTGATTTAGTTAAATCAGGATTATCTTGATCATCATCATCATCATCATCGTCATCATCGTCATCTAAACCTCCTATATCTAAATTTCTTATGCTACCATTATTATAATTAGTATCGGGATTAACTATTCTTAAAGGATGTTGTTCCATCATATCAGGTAATGAAGTTGTACTAAATCTTTCATTACCACCGTAAAATAATGAAATTGGCTCTTCAAAGACTGTTGATGGTAAATTCATTCTTGACGTCCTTGAATTTAAATTATCATTATTATTATTATTATGATTAATATCGTTCATATTATTATTATTGTTATTATTATTGTTCTCATAAATTTCAGCATTATTAAATAAAGTACTTGTTGATCTCTTTGACGGTATAAATGCATTTGTTGTTATTGAATTTGCGGTATTATTTCTTGATGGAATTCTCCAATTTGATGTTGATGATGATGGCGGTAATATTATTGGTGTTGCATTAACATCACCAAAAGAATATGGTTGATATTGTTTTGATTCTTCAAAATCTATTTTATCATTTTTTTTAGATCTTCTACGAATAAAGAAGAAATATAAAACAAGTACAAAGATTAAAGTACCAAAGATGACACCAATAACAATACCAGCAATTGTACCACCATTTAAACTTGATTTATTATTATTATTATTATTTTTTGAATTTAAAGAAGCATTTGATGTTTCTGAAGATAAGACTTGAATTGATGATGTAGTTGTTACATAAATTGTCTTTGGAGCTTGATTATCTTGTGAAATAATTGATGCAGTAACGACAAAAGTTGTATATTCTAAAGATGTGGAAATTGTTTGAGTAGAACCTCTTGATGATGATTTAGTTGAACTGGATGTGGTTGAAGTTATAGTTGATAATTCAGTAGTTGATGTGGAGGAAGAAGATGATGTTGATGTTGTAGAAGTAGATGAAGGAGTAGATGAAGGAGTAGATGATGAAGTAGATGAAGGAGTAGAACTCGAAGTTGAGGTTGAAGTAGAACTCGAAGTTGAGCTAAAAGTTGAGGTTGAGCTCGAGGTAGAAGTAGAAGTAGAAGTGGAAGTAGGTGTCGAACTAGAGGTTGAAATGGAACTAGAAGATGACGTGGAACTAAACGTTGACGTAGAAGTAGAACTTGAAGTGGAAGTAGAGGTAGAACTTGATGTTGAACTAGTGCTTGCAGTTGAACTAGTACTTGAAGTTGAACTAATGGTAGAACTTGAACTAGTTGTAGAAGAAGTTGTTGTATCATCGGTTGCTGAATCATTAATATAAACATCCATATTTGAAGAACCACCACAAGTAGCATCTGGCCAACCAAAACAGTTTGTATTACAATTTGATTTTGAAGTCTCTTGTAAAGAATTTAATGATGATAAAGAATCACCACAGAAACATTCATTACCACCTAATAAAGCATAAAAATCTGAACCTGAACATTGATTTTGACAATAGGATGTTGATTGATAAATATAAGTACCTTTTGATGATGCAATACTTTTTATTGAACTTGATGAATAACAACCTTTATAACTATAAGTGTCATCAGCTAAAGAAATTTTTGTGAAAAAAGATGGTATAATAAAAAAGAAATAAAATGAAAGATTAAAAAATTTTATAAATGACATCTTTTGTAAATAATTAATCTTTCATGTAAGTGAATAAACAAATGAAAAAGAGCAAAAGAAAAAAGAAAACCAGTTTCTATATGTTTAATATATTAAATGCAATAATTTATTTTAAAGATTGAATTAAAAATAAATTGATAATAAAAGTTGTATTGAAGTAATAAAACGAAAGAAAAAAAGGAGAAAGTGCAAAGGCAATGAGTATATTTGTTAATCAAAATTGGTATGATAATAAATTATATTTTAGTTTAGAATAATGGTTATGAAATCTTGACGAGATTGAAGTTCAATCGGTATTACTTGCAAGGACGCTTTGCTTATAATAAGATAAGTATAAGTTTAGAATTGATATTGTTGAAACACGGTTTTAGAGAGTACTGATTTAAGAATGTCATAACTTGGAACCATGCAATTGAGAATGATTTGTTATGAAAACATGCAGAATTTGCAGCGAAACTGAAACTGAATTTTTTCGTTTTGTTTGTTTTGTTTGTGTCTATTTTTGTTTTAGCAAAGAAAACCGCGTCGGTCACTGAAAACGGCGCAGAAACTGCCGCAGGGGCTGCTGAAAACCGCGTTTTCTTGGCAGCCGCACGTGATTTTCCAGATCGAATTTTCTCGGATTCGCTTTTAAAAGACGAAATTTCAAGAGTTTCTTCAGCAATGAAATACGTCAATTGGAACAGATCTACACCAAATGTCAGCCCCCAAGACCGTCGGTAACAACTCCTTAAAGGCTGTTGAGAAACGGGTAGCCAAGAGAAGACAAGTCTACAAACCTATCCTGACAAACCCGTTTACAAATGAAGCCCATCTGTGGCCGCACGTCAACGATCAACAGGTAGTCATTCAACTGCTAAAGAATTACGTATTGAATAAATGCGAACATTTGCAAGACAAACCAAAATCTGATTGGCCATGGGATTTAATCACAGATTTCAATCAAATCGTCTCATATTTATCCTCAGATGACACAGACAAAGAACCAGTTTTACTATTTGTTTGTAATAAAGATCCGGACATCCCAACAGTGATTTTACAACAAATTCCTATACTTTCATTTGTCTCTTCGCACCCTGTGACTTTAGTACAGTTACCAAAAGGTACATTCCCCACAATCAACGAATCTATCCCAATTTCAAATGGTATGTTATTAATACGTATAAATAACAAAATTGATACAAAATTTGTAAAACAAATACAATCACAAGTCGATTCATTACAATTTCCATGGTTAGATTTCACTAATTCAAATATTAAATTTGTTAAATCTTCTGCTCCATTGAGATAGCAAACTAGAAAAAGCCGTGCATCGCATAGAATCTCTGTTTTTTTTTTTTGTTGCTTTTCTTAAGATTTCTATACTTTTCCAAAGAAACGATCTGGAAAAAAAATTTATATAATAATAGAAATGGTTACATTTCTTTTGACATAGAAAAAAAAAAAAAGTGTGTAAGTGAAAAACAAATATGGTCGTTTTGAATCCAAATAATTGGCATTGGGTTGATAAAAATACTTTACCTTGGACAAAGGATTATCTTGATAAGAATTTTAATGATTTTGAAATTTTAATTGAAAATGACAAAAAATTTAAAATTATTGAAATTATTAAAGTTACTGGTGATTCAAACGTTTCACAAAGAAAAAATAAACCTATTTGTTATTTTGATTTAATTATAGAATTTAAATTACAAATTGATAAAATTGATAGTAATGATAATGAAAATTTTACTGGTAATATCTTATTACCTGAATTTATGCATGATGACGATGATTTTGAAATTAAACTTACGGGATTTTCAAATGATTTAATTAATGATATTAATAAATATTTTTTACCAAATTTTAAACAAAAATTGTTGAATTATCAAATTGATTTATTAAATACACATTCACAAGATTTAAAAGATTAATAGTTAACATAAACATAAATAAATTTTTTTAAATATATATATATATATATAGAATTAGTAAATATATGGAATAATCTTATATGGAACTCTTTTTTGATATTCTTTCCAATCGTCACCATATTTTTTACTACATTTTTCTTCATCTCTCATTTGTCTATGAATTAATAAGATTGCAAAATAAATTGAATAATAATAAGTTAATGGGGTCTTAAATAATGTTGTTAAACACCAACTTAAAGAAATTAACCAATCACCAAGATAATTAATATGCTGTGACATAGCCCACCAACTATCACATAATAATTTTGTACCTCTTTTAGTCTTTATTGATTTTAAATTTGGTAATTTACCTTGTCTAAAATTTGATTTTTCATAATTTGATGAATGGAAAATCCAATAACCTAATGACATTAAACAAATGATTAAAATTAATTTAATTAAACCTAAATCGTTTGGATTAATACTTAAGAATCTTGCTTGTAATGAATATGTAAATGGAACAAAAGTTAAATCACCAAATGATAACATGAAACCAAAACCATCAGTAGTAATATCTATCATTGTTAATAAACCTTGTTCATTTAATACACCATCAAAGATATAAAAACCTTGTAAAAGATTAATTAAGACTAACGCATCATTAATTTTTTTAAAATTATTTTCAATGACATAATTATGATGAAGACAACTTAAATTAATTAAAAACCATAATAACATACCAGGTCTTAATTCACAAAATAATTTAATATCGAATTCACCAATTCTTGGATTTAATTCTCTACCAATAAACCAATCATAAATTAAATTACCTGAATTACCACCTAAAGCTAATAAGACGTTATTGAAAAAACTCTTGATATAACAGAAGATGGCTAAATAAAATGAAAATAATAAAGTTATAATACAAAATTCAATGTGATGATTATATAAGAATTGTAATTCAGGCATATAACCGTTTGTTAATTTCCATCTAATGGCAAGGATGGTTATCAATACTATTGAATTTGAAATACCATTAATCTTATAATTTAATCTTTGACCATTTCTTAATTCTGTACCTTTCATTTTTTTACCAGGTAAAATGATATCTAAGATGGCTAGGATTAGAAACCATAATAAATAAGGTAACCAAATTGAACTTGATCTTTTGAAATTTAAATAATAGAAAGGATCTTTATTAAATTCTGCATTTGGTGTTAATATAGCATTGATTGTTATTGTAAAGATGGGTAAGAAAACTGTTAATATTGATGCGCCTAAAAACCCACCGAATTCAAACTTGGTACTCTTTGGATTCAATTTCTTGTAGTCTTCCTTAGACATGATAGATGATGATGCTTATTGTTGCAACAGGAGAATTGGGTTCATGCCATACGGTCATATACTTTTATGTACATATATATATTTTGGAAGATCTCGTTTGAGAACCACAACGATTCTGCTCGTTCATGCGATGAGAATCATACAGGCGGCCGTTAATTGCGACGACAAACAGACAGCAAAACAACAGCATCCAGAAATGGCAAGTCAAAACAGAGAACCGTTACACTTAAACATCTTTCTTGCACTTGCCCTTCACACAGGACAAACATCACAATATCACAGCCTTCAAATAGTGCTGTTCGAGTGGTTCACAGTGCACCATTTTCTTACCATTCACGCCTTCAGTTTCGTTTAACAAACGGCTTCGGCACGCCATTGAAAAACCAAAAAACAACCGAATTAATTGCAAACAAACATCAATTCAATCCAAATCAATCACGGACAGAAACAATGGCTACCAAATATACAGACACCTTGACCCGTTTGAAACTATCCATGCTAGATGAGTTGCACACGTTGGAATCACAACCTTTCACAGATCATCGTACCACCGACTCCGACATCACTAATGTCTCACATTCGATCATGGAATTTGAATCACAAATTTCAACTCTTATAGTCATTGTTAATCAATATAATAAATTTATCAAATTGAAATGGATCAGAAGTTTAAAGGTTGATCATTATGATACTTTATTAATTCAGGGTAATTTAGATGTGTTATCAGTTTCACAATATGATGAATTAATAACAAATTATAATTCTTTAATTAGTTTCATTACATGGATTTATCAATTCAAGAAAAATTTTGATTTAGTTATTAAGAAAAATTATAATATGAAATCAATTAATATCGATAAATTAAGAGATAAAGAAATTTTAAATAATAATCTTAACCTTTCATTAAGACAAAAAAATGTCACACAAACAATTAATTTTAAAAATTCAACAATTAAAGATAATCTCTTAAATAAAAGTAAAAAATTAACTAAAAATTTAATTAAAAGTAATCAACTTTTACAATCAAGTATATTACAAAGTGATTTAAATTTAGATGAATTAAAACAACAAACAAATTCATTAAAAATAATGGATGAAAAATATAATCAATTTCAATTCATTGTTAATAAAACATCAACTTTAGTTAAAAATTTAAGAAATGCATCAAATAAAGAGAAAAGAGATGTCTACTTGTCCTTAGGATTCTTAACCTTCTGTATATCATTGGTAATTTATAGACGTATATTAAAATATCCAATTAAATTACTATTATGGTTTTTTTTCAAATTTTTTAAAAGTATTCTAATAACTTTTGGTTTAATTAAGAAAAATCTACCTATTTCAAAAGTGGAAACCATTTCAAACACCCTACAATCAACAGTACAAACCATTTCAAACACTCTACAATCAACAGATTCTATACAAGACGCGGTCAATGAAGTAATGGATAGAATTTTCACTCACGATGAATTATAATTGTTTATATATATCTACTAAATATCTAACTACACATTATACCGTGGTGCACGGTTAACATGCTATTTTTTTTTTTTTTCACTTAAATTTTTTGACATGAAAATTTTTCGATGCCGATGCCATTGAAAAATATTAATTAGAATATAATTATAACATTAAACTACATTGAAACATTTAAAATATCCTTTATAAAAATATACTTATATAAATATAATTAATAGAAATGGCTCCAACAATTAAAAAAAATAATAAACGTTCAATTTCTCAAAGTTCTAATTCAAATAAAAAACCAAAAATTTCTATTGATTCAGATGATGAAGAACAACAACAAGAGGATTCATCTTCTGATGATGATTTAGATGATATCATTTCAGATAATGATGATGATGAAGAAGAAGATAACAAAGAAGAAAACGATGACAAGGCTGAACCTAATACTAATGGTAATAGCGATAATCATACTGAACAAAGAAAATTATTAAAAGAAAGAAAATTGCAAAGAAGATCAGGTTCAGAAATTCAACAAATTAAAATCGTTTGGGAAAGATTACGTGTAAAGACACCACCATTACCAAAACAAATTCGTGATAAATTATGTGATGAAATTTGGGAATTATCAAAGGATCATATCACTGATCTTATCTTAAAACATGATGCTTCACGTATCGTTCAAACTTTAGTTAAATATTCAACAAAGGATCGTCGTGAAAAGATTGTTGAAGCATTAAAGGGTAAATTTTATATCCTTGCAACATCTTCTTATGGTAAATATCTTTTAGTTAAATTATTACATTATGGTTCAAAGACATCAAGACAACTTATTATTGATGAATTACATGGTAATTTAAGAAAATTAATGAGACATAGAGAAGGTGCTTATGTTGTGGAAGATTTATTTGTTCTTTATGCAACAAATCAACAAAGACAACAAATGATTAGAGAATTTTGGGGTTCAGAATATGCTGTATTTAGAGATACTCATAATGATTTAAAAATTGAAGAAATTTGTAAAGAAAATGTTGAAAAGAGAAATATTATTTCAAGAAATTTATTAGGAACCATTACTGCTTCTGTTGAAAAAGGTTCCACTGGGTTTCAAATCTTACATGCTGCAATGAAAGAATTTGTTAAGATCGCAAATGATAAAGAAATCTCTGAAATGATTGAATTGTTACATGAACAATTTGCTGAATTAGTTCATACTCCAGAAGGTTCTGATGTTGCATGTACTTTAATTGCAAAAGCAAATGCAAAACAAAGAAAATTAATCTTAAAGACTTTAAAGGATCATGCTGATAAATTAATTACAAATGAATATGGTAATATTGTATTTGTTACTTTATTAATGTGTGTCGATGATACTGTCTTGGTATTTAAGACTTTTGGTCCATCAATAAAAGAAAATTTTACTGATTTTATCATTGATAAATATGGTAGAAGACCATTTCTTTATATGTTAATGGATTTAAATGGTAAATATTTTTCACCAATTATTAAAAATGAATTACAAAGATATTATAAATTAGCTGAAACTACTTCTAAGAAAGATTCAAAACTTAGAAGAATTCAATTATTAAATAAATTTGCTCCTTTATTTTTAAATGGTATTGGTAAAGATTATTCAAATATTTTAAATGAAAATTTAGGTTGTCAATTTATTTCTGAAGTATTAACAAATGATGAATTTTATCAAGAATTAGATGAAAAAAATATCGATAAATTTAATGAAATTTTAAATTCCATAACAGTTTTCTTTAAAGGTGATGTAAGTGAAGATGATCATCCAATACACAATGCATTCTCAACAAGATTATTAAAAAATTTAATTTCAGGTGGTAAATGGAATAATAAGACTAAAAAAATTGAACCATTTGAAAATATTAAAGGTTTAGGTATTGAATTTTCTATTAAATTCTATGATGATATCATTGATTCATCAAATTTATTATCCTGGATAAATGATTCTGATAGTTCTTTCACCATTGTCGCTTTATATGAAACTTTAAATGAAACAGATGAAGGTAAGACTTTTATTAAAGATTTAAAATCAATTAAAAATGAAATTGATTCTGAATCTAATAAAGGTGCTCAATTATTATTAAAGTTAATGAACTAAGATCGTAATAATTTTAATTAAATTAATTCATATTTAACGGTACATACATAAAATCTTTGTATATTATTCTAAAAATCTTCATTTTTCATTTTTCAACTTAAATAATCATAAAATACGCTTAATGGAAAATATCGAAAATTTATATAACAAGAAAAAGTGGATTAGCATATTATTAAAACATAAAATATAGCAAAAAAAAAAAAAAATATCATAGATATATTTATATACATTCATTATATTTTCTATTTAGTCAGAATTGTGATGAAATGATTCCAAACAAAGAAGATGAACAGAATACAGAAGAAAAGGATAAAAGTAATAAATTGGACACTGAATTAACTAAAGAAGAGATCACCACTGAGATAAAAGATGAGGATAAAAAAGTTGATATTAACAATGATGAAAATTTAAATACTTCCAATGAAAAAATTCAAGATGAGAAACCATCAGAACCTACTGAAGATGAAAAGAAAGACAAAGAACAAACAGCACCTTTAACATCTGAATTAATTATATCAGAAAATGGTCCTTTCTTTAAATTTCCTGTGATAAATGATTTACCATCCGATATAGAGATAACTACCATTGAAGCTTATGATGAGCACGTATACGTAGGGACAAGTAGTGGTGAACTTCTTCATTATTTTGAAATAGAATATGGAAATTATTTATTGGTAACAAGGACAAAATTTAATGAATTAGACTCTAATAATCATTCAATTGATAGAATAATATTAATTCCAGAAATTGAAAAAGCATGTGTATTGTGTCATTCACAATTAATTTTATTCTTATTACCTGAAATGGCACCTATGCCAAATACTAAAACAATTGATAATGTAAATGACATAATATTAAGAAATATGGTTAAAACAAATAAAAAATTGGAAAAAAATTTATTTGAAATATTCGCATTTACAGAAAATAATATTGAATTAATTACTATAAGAGAAACTGGGTTTCATCTTAATAAATTATTAAATTATAAATCAATTAAAACCGGTGTTTCTCATGATACTACATTGATGATATCGAAAACAAATAATTACGAACTAATCAATTTATCAAAAAATGAAGTCATACCCCTTTTCAGAATAAGTGAAGTAAATTTTAATGAAAATGCAGATAATAATCTATTACCTCCTGTTATTACAAGTTTTGATAAAGATAGTTTTATTGTTTGTTCTGGTGGGGCTAATTATGAAGATAATTCTATTCTGTTAGTAGTCAATCATCAAGGTGATATTACTCAAAGTACAATCGAACTTACACATTACCCCAAGGATGTAATTATTGAATATCCTTATTTAATAGTCGAGTTTAATTCAAATAAAATTGAGATTTATAATTTTTTCGAAATCTCAAGAAATAAAATACAAAATATAACATCTGAAAATTCAAAATTACAAATTTTTTTTACAGATAAAATGTTTAAAAAATTTTCAAAAAATGATGAAACTGAAAATGATCCAATTAGAAAAGAAGTAATTGATAAACTTCATATTGCAAACTTAATAGACCAAAATCCTGAAAGTCAAATAAGTATCGATTTGAAATTTAAGTATGTCGATGACGTATATGATCAAACATCATCCATTGTCATATGCCATGGAAATTCTATTGATGCATTAACTAAGAGACCAATTTTTTTAGATATTCAAGATTTTGAAGAGAATCAAATTGATGTTATTGAAAATTATTTTATTTCTTGTGATGAATTAAACTCAAAGACGAAATTTAATAAATTACAAAAGACTTATTTAAAAGTATTATACTGTATATTAATATTATTACATTGTGATAAAATTAATTTGCAAATTATAGAAAAATGGTGCGTGAATATAAACTACGTGGATATAAGAATATTATTATACTTATTAGATTTTAGAATATATGGTGAAATTCCTATCTTTAATGGTTTAAAAGTAATAATTAAGAAATTAAAGAATTTAAAATTAGTAAATAAATGTGATGAAAAGAATGAAAAAGATAAAAATATCATACTTGAAAATTTTTTACAAATTATTAAAGTAACATTAATAGATACCATTGATCATAAAAAGAAAAAATTCAATAATTATGAGAATATGATAACATCAGTAGATGTAAATTCATTTTTACTTAAATATTATAATGATGGTTTAAATTTGAACAACCTTAAGATAGATATTAGTGATTATAATTCTATTTGTCAAGATGAAATTATAAGGATTATAACTGAAGAATTGGTACCAAAAGATGAAAGGTATAAGGAGTTATTAGTTCAGATATATTCTGAAAAGGATGATTATTTAAAAGTTGTAGATTTATTAAAGAGTATTATTTCCAGCAGTGATTCTATTACTTTTGAAAGATTATTAAATTTTATCATCAAAAATATTAAAAATTTACCTAAACTTTACATTGATGAAAATTTAACTAAAGATTTAATTTTTGTCATTAATTTAATTAAAAATGAAAAGGAAATTTGTACGGATAATAATAAATTACAATTGGCTATTAAACTTATATTGAAAGTTATTGAAGAATCCCAATTAAACTTTCATACCTTTTTCAAAGAATTAGAACAAAGTGAAGAAAATATTAAGATTAAAGTTATAATCTTAGAACAAGTTTGGGAAAAAGGTAACATTAGTGATGAAGATAAAGAATATTCTATATTTTTAGCTGAATATTATGTTACTAAAATTCAAGAAAGTATTGAAAAAAAAAATCTTTGGAATTTATTTGAAAATTTTATTGATGAATATAAACATGATTTAAATTATGAAAAAGTATCAATTGATCAATTTTTAAAAATAAAGATAAAAAATAATGATAAATGTGATGAATTTGTTCAATTTTATAACAATTTATTTAAATTTTATGAAGAAAGTGCGAATACAGAATTATTGAAATTTATTTATGAACTCATTTCAAAGATTGATCAAGGAAATATTCTAAAGATATTGTTTTTTTTACAAAAATTCAATAAAAAGACCATTGATTTGATTTCTTTTGAAGATAAATTTTCTATCTTATTAGAAAATAATGATTTTTTAGAAATTGAAAAATGTTTAAATTTTGAAAATTTTTTGTTAGTCTTTAAATATTATTGTAAAAATTTTCAAATACCACATTTAACAGAAATTTTGAATAATTTTTTACAAAGAAATATTAAATATTTGAATGATTTTGAATTATTGATAAATATTTTGAAAGAAATTCCATTTGATGCATCACTTTATTCTTTTGGAACATTATTATTAGAAATTATACGGAAAAAAAATACTATTATTAATGATTTAGAATTGAAAAAATCGTTATTAAAAAGTGAACTTTGTATTTACAATGATATATTGAATAAATTAGGTACATGATTAAATATATATATATATAAAATGAATTTATAGATTAAAAAAGTTTGAATTAATTTTTTTTGAGTAATTCAGAGACAGGTTTTAAACCTGAACAAACGTTATAAAGTAAATTAATTTTATCTTTATTCATATTTAAATCTGGATTTCTTAATAAACTTAATTTAACAATGTTACTATTTTCAAGTAATTTTGCTCTTGAAATATCATTTTTAGCAATAGAATTAAAATCATTTTCTTTTAATGTTGGTAATTCGGTATATTTACCATTGACAATTTCTTCAGATTTAGATTTATCCAATTTAATTTCAATATTTTTCAATAAACTTTGTTTATTTAAGATGATTGAATTTGCTGGCATATATTTATTAAAATTATCAGCTGTCTTTAAAGTAAAGACAGTACCTAATTGATTAGAAAATGCTGGTTGATTATAAATAGGATAATTTGAATTATTCATAGATCTAAAAGTAAAATTTTGAAATCTTGAAATTGGTGTATTGTATAAATCAGTAGAATATTTTAATAATGAAGCAGGTGATGGATCCTCTGGATAATAATCTTGTGTTTCACGAATATATTTAGTTTGACCTTTTGGAATCACATTAAGTTTTGGTAAACTAGAGTATCTTTCTCTTGAAGATCTATTATTATTATTATTTCTAGATTTATATTGTCTCTTATTTCTTTGTTGTTGTCTTGGTACTTGTGTGGAAGCTTTCTTTGAAGAAGCATTTTCTAATACATCTAAGAAAATAGCAGAAGAATCATCTGACAATTTCTTATTTTCAAATTGTGGTTGATTTAATTTAACTGTAGATTGATTAGAACCATTAAAATTTGTCATAGTTTTTTGAAAACCTGATTTTCCATTTTGATTTCTTTGATATGTCTTTGGATTATTGTCTCTATTATTTCTGTTTCTAAATTTACCATCACGTTTAAATCTTTCATTATTTGTTCCACTTGCTTTCTTTTGAACTGGACGAGACGGTTTTGCAGGAATAGCAGTGGCTTCTTTAGCTCTAGCTAAAAGATCATTAATAAAGTCTTGTGTTATATTAGTACTGTAACGAGCACGGAAAAGTTTTTGATAAAGCATATTATTTCAGTTTTCTGCTTCAATTAATACTATTTTCCTCTTTGATTAATAGAATTTGGTTTGCTTTGAATATTTATTTTATACTTTATACAGAAGGAGTTTTATTTCAATGAAATTGAGCGTTTGATTTTATCGCATTTCATTAAACAAAACAAAGATATTTTATTACCCGGACACGCTGATTTTATTGAGTAGACATAATAATCTGGAATGATTTTATGGAAATTTTACCAGATTAGCATTTCAATGACAATTGCAAACGATTTTTTATTTGGTATAATATCAGAAAATCATCTAAACTTGGCAAATTATTGCATGAATGGATTCTGGAATTTAATTGGTTGAATAAAAAACAACTTTACATAGCTATATACAAGTATGAAACATATTATTTTAAAGATACTTTAATTTTTTGTAATATCCCGATATATTTGTTCATTTTTTGGTTTCAGATCCACCACAACATCCCGTAAATTTTCCATTATTACCAGATACTAAAGTATTCTTAGGTTTTTTAAGATCTTCATTATCTCCTAATTCAGTATCTTTATGAATATTTAAATGATAGACTGTCTTTTCATTTTCATCACGTACTTTTTTACCTTGAACTAAATTTTTTCTTAAAAACAAAGCTACATCTTCCATTAATTTAATTTGTTGTGAAGGTTCTAATTCCGGATTTGGAGGATTAATCATTCCATCTCTCATCTGTTTTCTAGCAGCTAAAAGCATTCTCGAATCATTATTAAATGCTATTCGAGTAGCTCTCAAGCCATGTCTATATGCAGTTAATGCTTGTCTAGCAATATCTTTTGTACTCATAATTCCTTGTGATTGTTATTTCTTCAATATTGAATATTTCTTCTCATCGATAATGAACTTTTCCAATATACAAGTTTTATTTGTTGGAGTTTTCAAAATTAATTTTATATTTCCGGGTAAAGTTTTTATTTCTGACAGAAAATTTCTGTCATTGTCATGGAAATATTTAAAAGATGACAGTAATGCAAAACCAAAAATTTTATTTATTACGACGTATTTTAAATATATATGTTAATTTCTATAAATAGGATATAAAGAAAGTTAAAATGAAATGAATGAGTAAAAATAGCAATATTTTTTTTTTTATTTTTTTTTGAAATTTCTTTCTATTGTACAAATGTTTTTTAAAATTGATTCTGTCACAGATCAATTTTCATTTTTTATAATTGGAATGCATTAAAGTATATGAATCAACAACAGCTTTTAAATGACAAATTGATCCCAAGACAACTAAACAATGGAATACTTGATGAGAAGAACCAATTAAATCGAATTTTCCTGGCATTAAACTTTCAGGGATTCTAAAACCATATAAGATAGCTCCAACAATATAGAACACAGCTTCCCAAAGAACAAATTTAACACTAATCCTAGTTAATACACCATTAAATCCAAATTTATAAACACCAGTCAATAATGGTACTAAACCAGAAAATCCAAATGCAATGAAAAAACCAGCTCTTAAGGGTCTATATTTTGCTACATTAAATTTTTCATTCAATACAACAAAGGAACATAAAATGGCTAAACTTAAAGTTAAACCTAAGAAAAATTTAATATAAGGTAAATGATCAAAATAACCGAAATAAATAATTGGAATCATTGAACATGAAATTAAAATAATAATTCCTAAATAATCTAATTTACTCCAAAAATTACTATAAAATTCAGAATGTTGTTTTAAACAATGGAAACAACTACTACAAAGTAAACAAAGAAAAGCACCGATTAAGAAGACATTAATAATAACATAATCTTGAGTTGTTGTAGTAGTAAATTTTGGAACTAAAAATTTATCTATAAGACCAATGGAAATGATTAAATATATTAAGGAAGGAATTAAATGAGTATACATATTAACTGATTCATTATTTAAATAAAACAATGATTGTAAACATTTACCAAAAGAATTTGTTTCTCTTACATAACCTGTAAGAATCTTATCATTATCTTTTTGCCAATGTGGTAATTCATGAAAATGATAAGTTTTACGTTTTGATAAATTTTTCTTTTGAGTTAGCTTTGTCTTCTTAGTTCTCTTAATGGTAATCTTTCTATTTGAAGAGATATCTTTCTTTGAATTACGTTTTTGTAAATTATTTGCATTTGAAGATTTCAAAATTGTTGATGACATGATAGTTGTTCAATACAGTTGAAACGAATGAATGAATATGATTTGCAGTGATATATATATATATATATGAATATGAAATATAATATATGCAGAACGAAAAAACACAACGTAAATCACTAAAGCAGGAGAGTATTTATAGAATACTTATATATGACTATTAATCGTTTACATAGTCAACCAGTATCATTAATATATCGGCCAGTATTGCATTCAGTAACCATCACAGTCAGAAATCATTGGCTCCATCGGTTTGCATCTTTGCACCATGAAAAACTTTAAACTTTGCAGAATTGTTGGGAATCGCAACCCTAAAATCAACAGAAAAATGAAGTTAGGGCTGGAGTTTTAGTTTTCGGGGGTTGCAAATTTTGCGTTGCTCGTTTAGGGTTTGGAAAAAGACAACCCGCGGTGGGTAACCCGTGGAATATAAAACTTGGATCCATAACAAAGTGACTCTATCTTTTATTGTTAACAACATGACCTTTCAGATGCGAAGAAGTTTGACTATGATCGACGAACCTGCTTTGAAAAGGAAAAGACTCTCTGCTGCTGATGTGGTCGAGGCTGATACTGTTCTTCACGGGTTGTTTGATCATCACAATAACTCACAAGCAGGCGGTAATGAAATTACTGATGAAAACGTTACATTACAACGCAATGATCATCAATTATCATACGATTCAAGGGATGCTGCTGCTGGTTTCAAGAATGAATATGATCAGTTAACTTATTCCATTGTTAATAATCATCATATCTATACAGATCTTAAGATTTTTGAAATGAAATATTGTGCTAACTTATTCTTTTTAAAACCTAAAGATGGTTCAAAGAAGAACAAATTGAAATCTGTCACTGTAAATCAATCTTCAAATATTTTTGACATTGAAAATAAAAATTTTGAACGCGCAAAACTTGAATTAAATGGTGGTTACAATAAACATTTACCATTAATTTTAGATACAATAATTGATAAGAAAGGTACCCTTTTGAATAATGTCGATCTTTCAAAAGTACCTAAAAATATTTTAAATGCTTTCCAAATAACATTAAAGACATCAAAATTTGCAAAATTTTTCGATAAGATATTAATTTCAATTGAAAAAAAAATTGATAATAAAAATTCTATCTTAAGAAACGGTTATCAAATTGTCCTAGTTTGTAAAATTTGTAAACATTCAATTTATTTAATTTCAAGTTCAACAGGTAATGCAGGAAAACATATAATAACACATCCAGAGATAGATTTCTTATCAAAAGAGTCAGAAAAATTTAATATTAATCAAGAAAAAACTGTAGTACAAAACTTGACAAATGAAAATATTACTAGATCAATGACAATCTTAAATAGTCGTTTTGAACAACAATTAATTAAAAATAAAGAAATTTCTTATTTATGTTGGATGATATCAAATGGAATACCAATCTTTAATGGATTTAACTCGTCTGGTAATAATTTTAATTATTTTAATGATTTTTTCAAGATTAAATCATCGATTACTTTAAGAGAAAAAATTTTAAATCTAGACAATGATTTTAAATTAGAAATTATTAGATCATTCGAAACAACACAATATGTTTCATTAATAATAGAGACTTGGAAGGATACTAGTCACGAATATTTAATAATTATAACTACTTTTGTTCCAAATTCATCTGAATATATGAATAATTTTTCAAATTCAAAAAATTCTTTTGAAAATAATTATGGTCAATATCAAAATAAATTACCGATTGCTATAATAGACTTAGCCGAATTGAAATTTAATGACATAGAAATCACTCAAAAGTTATTAGATTTATTTCAAGAATATAAAATATTAGAAAAAATATTTACTATTACTTCTTCCGATAAATGTAACGAATTTAATATTATATCAAAACTTTATGATACATTATTTAATGACTCTGGTTTTCATAATAAACATAATAAGATTCTTTTAAAGAAAAATATTCATTTTAATATTGAGGATAACAGAGAATATATTAATAATAATTTAATGCAAATTTTTGAAAAAATTAAACCATTCATTGAAATTGAATTATTAGAAATTAAAAAATTTATCAAGTTAATTAATCAAACTTCCAGTAAGTTAAGATTAGATTATATAAATCATTGTGGACGATTATTTCCATCATGTCATTCCATGAAAAATAATTATTTAAAAGATTTATTAATTATCAAACAATTTGTTGTAGATTGGAATAAAATATCAAAATTTAAAACTACATATTCAATTAATGAAGTATCATTTACAAATGAACAACTAAAAACTTTAAAAATGATTAATGATTTAGTGACTCCATTTATTGATGTTGTTTTATTATCTTGTGAAGATCATGGTAATTCAATAATATTTTTATCATATTTCTATTACCGTTCTATGTTACAATATGAGAAGTTAAATAATTTATTAATTAATCAAGCTAAAATCTTGTCACCATCGAAAATTCAACTTATTAATTGTATATTATCATGCAAACAAACTGCTGAACAAGGTTTTTACAAATATATTGATATGAAAAATCCAAATTTTTCATTATTTGCTTTATGTGATATCCTAACACCATTTAGTAAATTAAATTATTTAACTTATTTGATGAAGTCTGATGAAAAGATAAAAATTGTTAAAAATATGTTAATTAAATGGATACATTCTCATGTTGAAAGTAATCCTTGGCTTCTTGATAATAACAACAAAAATGAAGAAAATATTGGATCATCAAAAATTCAAATTGAGAATCAAAATAGTAACGTTGTTAATGATAATAATCTATCAGAATCGTTTTTCATAGATTCATTACATGATGTGACAAAAAAATCAACTACATCTAGTATTATAAATTATCATGAAAAAATTATTAATTCTAATGATAATTCCGAGTCAAGTTTTGAAAAAGATCTTAATGCAAGTGATGGAAAACTTTTCCATACATTACCAGAATCTAACTTTAAAGACAAACACGATTCTACAAATAATATAAATACTGCCATATTAGAAGATCCCATTTTTGATGTCAACAATTCCTTTGAAAATACTACAAATGATCGGAATTCTCCTTCATTGACAAATAAAGAAATTTATTATGAATCTATTGGAGATTCTATGATATCTAATAATAAATCCAAAGATATTTTGAATGAATATTTTAAATACATTAGTGAACCCAGGATAGATTATCCCTTGAATATTAAAGATGCTGGTGATAAATACTTTAAATTTTGGACTTTAAATAAAAAAAAATTTCCAATATTATCGAAACTTGCCATTCATCTGTTATATACAAAGTCATCGACAATTGATTCTGACAAAATAAAATTTTTATCTAATACAGTCCTCAATAGAAATGTTCCTCTTGAAGAAGAGTTATTAAATGCATTAGTTAAAGTTCGTCACAATTTACATTTATTTTTACCAAAAAACGAAGGGGATAATACCATATGTGACCCAATTTTTTTATTGAAAAATATGTTTATTGGTGGTGAAAAGGTTCTAACTGAATATTGATGGTCAAAACTACGGAAATACTTTTTTATTAATTACATAAATAAGATTTTTTTACAGAGAGTAATTACGAAAGTTTATACACATTTTTTTTTTTGTCATTTACGGAAACTTGAATGTTTTCATGTAGCTTCTCAACGGAGAAACTCCTTTTATTATCTTGTTTGTCATTGAATTTTAACATCAGAAGATTCCTCCATCTTTGTTCTCATGTAATTAAGAAAAAGTAATGCTGCAGTAGTTCCAGGAATAACTGTTGCTGTATTCTTTAAAAAACCTCTGTAGAGCCATCTCATAACTTTATTATTATTGTTGTTATTAATTAATCTTATATGTTGGAAAGTTTCTTTATAAACTCTTTTGTAAATATAAAAATGTCTTTGAAAAAAATTTTGTTTTTTTATTATATTGAAATTAATTTGCTTTTGATTACAAGATTGTGCAAAAATATCTAATGCTTCTAATCTTTCAAAATGAATTCTTTGAATTTTACTAAAAGGAAATTGAATGACTTGCAATAAAAAAGCTGCTGTGACACCTGCTACAAATATGAAAGATCTCTTGATCCACTTTGAATCTTCAAAATGTAATCTATATTTATCTTTAATAAATTCAAACATAGTAAAATAAGTGGCAAATCCAATTGATTCTTTTAAGAACGTTAATGTGAAACCACCATAACAACCTATAATACCTATTTGTCTAAATTTGTTCCATCCATATTTCCATAAATTGTTTTTTTTTAATTTCATTGACACCAATTCATCAGTAGTCGATCTTGCAAAAATTGAATCAAATGGAGTTGATAATATAGCTTCAGCAGAACCAGCTAAAAAACCAGACATACATATATTCCAATAGTAATAATTACTTGATTTTTGATAATTTTCATTTAAAATAGAAGATATCTTTAAGTATGATGTATATAATACTGTCCCGGTTAAAGAATTAATTAATAATGGTGGGAATATTTGATCTGGGATTACTTTCCAACCATTCTTATTTAGAGCTTGACGTAATAAGTACAAAGATGATTTCTGATAAAATTTAACTTGTTCTTTATCATTCACAGTACGATGAGCCAATCTGATATAATGTAAATAATCAAACCTTGGTGGTCTAAATAATTTTAAAGGGGATTGCAAATAGAATGATATTAATCTGTAAGTGCCAACACGTCCTGCAGCAGTCAAAGCACCAATCGCAGATGATGTATGAGGAGCTTTGTTAACCTCATTTTTTTTACTAGATTCATTGGAGATGTCATTCATACCATTTCAGTGATTCTATGTGCAATTTTTATTTTTTAGTGGTTTTGCAAGCATTAAAAAGGCTCGAAGTTTAGATATGAAAATTTCGCTTATTATAGATTTAAAAGGAAAAGAAGAGCATAAAAATATCAGTTTTAGAAAAATACTGAACAACAGTTTTTGTTTTAATTTAAGATATTAGAACTCGAATTTTATTAAATTGCCATTTGGTTGTGCATATTTGTAGTATAAATAATAGAATGTGGTTGTTCAACATTATCTT
This sequence comes from Jamesozyma gamospora, assembly GCA_030462905.1. Taxonomy (NCBI): domain Eukaryota; kingdom Fungi; phylum Ascomycota; class Saccharomycetes; order Saccharomycetales; family Saccharomycetaceae; genus Jamesozyma; species Jamesozyma gamospora. The sequence continues at coordinate 25,115 of JAMSGN010000227.1, forward strand.
TTAATCACCCGCTTCACAAAATACAAGCATAGCACACACCTTTCTGGCAGATTTTATATTGTTTGCACTAATTTTATTAGGGTAGTTAATTTTAGATTCGAAAAGATTAATTTTCAAAAACTTGGTATTGTTCAAATTCCAGAAATTTAAGTAAAGAAAAGATTTATTATTCGATTTTGTAATAAAATATGCGACAAACCTTAACCTTGTCAAAGGAAATTTGGTTTTATTACCACCTTTATTATTGAATATTTTAGTATCTAAATGATTTAAAACATAATATGAATACTTCTAATGAAGTCTGCACCTTTTTTTTCAAAGGCCAATGGTTCTAGACATCCTTGCCAATCTCATATGATATTAATACCCAAAGAAATTAAGAATGCCATAATATGAGCGTATATTTTTAAGGCTGTTCAATATAACTTGAACAAATATTTACCAGGGGTAGGAATATTTTACAATTTCTCATGTATCTGAAATGTCATGAAAGATTGTAATAAAGGGGATTCTAATCATAAAGGTAATCGTACGTAATCATATTCCGCAGCATTTGAATTCAAATTTTAATAAATGAATTATGACTAGATGTGATTGATAATTATGTAGACTATGTAGAGAACGTATGTATGTCATTGGATGACTAAAACTTTTATTCTAAATCGAAAACGTTTGGA
>JAMSGN010000228.1:0-25772 GCA_030462905.1 Jamesozyma gamospora
TTACAAGGAAACATACATAGATACACACATACATTTCTCACATACCAATACACTTATATATATATAAGTTATTTCACTTTCACTTTCACTGTCACTGTCACTTCACTCCATTCAACTTCAACATTTCGTGATCTTAACAAATCAATCTTTAACCATTTTTGTACAACAAAACAAAATTCGCATTTTCGCATTTTCGCATTTTTTTCTTTCAAAGCGCGTTTTGCAATTCGCGAATTTCAATTCTCGCACTCTTCAAACCGTTTCCATTTCCAAACAACTCTTGATAACACCAACAACCGCACCACGTTGAATGGCTTCGTTGCCTCCTTTAGAAATGCAATACTCAATCTCACCCAACAGTTTCAGCAATTCAATTCGTGTCCCTTCTTTCTTCAAGTCATACCCTTCTAATACCTTCACTATCCCTTCAATCAAATCAATTAAAGCTAACCCTTTCAATTGACTTATCTTCGTCATCGTATAATACGATGTACTCCAATCATCCTCAATAATAGATTTCAATATCTTCATCACATCACTTGGTCTTGGTGATCCACAACATTCATATATTATATCCTCATTTATCTCTGGATTTTTATCATCACTTAACATAGCTTTACTTGATTGTAAAACATTTAAAACACGTCTCATATCACCATTAGATAATTCAATTAATGCATCTCTAGCATCATCACTCAATTTCAAATCTTCTTTGATTAAAACTTTCGAAATTCTCTTGGAAATAGATTCCTTATCCAAAGGTTGAAATCTAAATCTAGTACATCTACTTAAAAGTGCTGGTGTCAATTTATGTGAATAATTTGCCAAGATACAAAATCTAGTATTCTTTGTATATTTTTCAATAATTCTTCTCAATGCATTCTGAGCTGCATTTGTCATAGCATCTGCTTCATCTAATATAATTAATTTAAAACCTTTGGAAAAAATTTGTCTAGTAGATGCAAATTCTTTAATTTGATTTCTAACAACATCAATACCTCTATCATCACTAGCATTCAATTCTAATACCATATTAGAATAATTCTTACCATAAAGTTCCTTAGATAATGCAACTATAGTAGAAGTCTTACCTGTACCAGGTGGTCCATAAAATAAAAGATGTGGTAATTTACCTTCTTCAATAAATTTACGTATTGTACTAACGATTTCTCGTTGACCATAAACTTCATTCAAATTTTCTGGTCTATATTTTTCAACCCATGGTAAATTATCAACATTTTTAACATTCATCTTTTTGCTTTTTTATTCTTTCTATCTCTATCTCTATCTCTATCTTACTTTTTGTTCTCTTTAATATTATTTTTCATCTCTTTATTATAAATGAAAAAAAAAAAAAAAATTGAAAAATTAAAAATTCTTGAAAAAAATTTTTTTATATATATAAATTATACATAATATTAAAATGACAAGAAAAAATTGATTATGATCAAAATTTTCCTCATATTTTCATTTCTTTTAATTAACATTTCAAATGCAAATCTTTTAAATCAACAAAAAACTTCATCAATCTTTAGTTCTGATAATATTTCAGAATGGACACCAATAATTTCAAATATAACATCAGGACAAAATGATTATTTTGTCTTTGATATAGATACAAAGACTTCATATTCATCATTCACACCATCCTACGAAATCTTTATCTTCATTAGTGGTAATATTTGTTATAAACCAAATATTAATGATCCAAATAATGAAATTACTTTAGAAATTATTTATTCATTTAATGAATCTTTACCAATTAATTCTTCACAATCTGCTAAAATTTCATTCGAACAAGGTTATGTAGAAATGTTAGCTATAAGTCCATTAGTCTACTATAATCAAAATTTAACTTCTTCTTATTCAAATTTATATGCAATGGTTCATTTAATTAACTCTACAACAGGTTTATCACTAAATGAAAATGATTTTAAAGATTCTTATTGGCAATATAAATTATCAATATCAGAAAATGATTTAGTTTATCAATGGGATGATAGATCTTGGTTACAAGTCCTTGATACTGATTATAATTCTGCTCTTTTAAAGACTGGTAGTGTTAAACATGATAAAATTTATTCAAATTATAATCTTTCAATCTTCGATTTATCATTATACGATTTATATCTTTATTCATATAAGGATTCATTAATCATTGAAAAAAATTTAAATAAATCACTTTGTGCAATAAAGAATGGTCCATATTTAATTTCATCACAAAATAATAATAATAATAATAATAATAATTTAATTAATTTAGATGAAAAAAATTTAATGATTCAAAAAAATTTGAAAAGTAATACTGATAATATTAATGAATTTTTTTATATTACTGGTTTAAATGCTTCAACAACTTATGTAGCATATTTAACTAAAAAAATTAATAAAAATGGTAATCTTTCTGATACAGGTGGTATATTATTTAATAAAGAAATTTTTACAACTAATTCTGATGATACTTGTACTTTAATTTATGGTTTAAATTTTTGTAAAGATGTTCAATATTCTGTACCATCATCATCATTAACAAATGGTAATAAAACTTTAATGGCAAATAATTATGATAATATTGCAGAATCATTATATTCAAATTTTAGTAAAGCTTTACAATTAATTTCATGTGATACCGAATTAGATTCAAGATATTCACCAATGAGAACTTGTAATGATTGTAAAGAATCTTATGCTAATTGGATTTGTTCAGTTGCTATACCACGTTGTACAAGTATTCAATCACCTTATTATATCTTTAGAGATAAATTAAGTAATAGAAATTCTTATATCGATAAATTTATTAAACCAATTAAAAATTATTATGAAATTTTACCTTGTATTGATATGTGTTATTCAATGGTAAGAGATTGTCCAAGTAATTTTGGTTTTGCTTGTCCTGATGTTAAATTTTCTGAACAATTATTATTAAATAGTTATAATTATTTTAGAGAAGATCAAGATATTCTTTCTTGTAATTACATAGGTAATATTTCAAATATCTTTAGTAATGATAAATAAGTTATATACATATTCAAAATTTATAATATTAATTTTTTTTTTTTTTTTTTAACCTAAATTTCATCAAGTTTTCTCTTATTACTATTGTTACTTTCTTCAAGATTATCAACAGTTTTAATTTCTCCTGTATCATTTTCATTATTTCCATCTTCTATCTTTTTATTTTTTTCAAGTTCTTGTAATTCTTTAAATTCTTGTTTAGCTTTAATCATTTCATCAACAATATTAACTTTTGAACCTTGTTCAAATACGTTTGCCAATACTTTACTCCAAATCTTTTCATGATTATCATTAAAATCTTCAAATTTAAATACATTTTTCCTTTCTAATGACCAATCCTGTTGTTGAATACGAATTAATTTAACCATATAACATGAACTTCTCATAGCTTTACCAATATCACTAATAAGTGAACGAATATATGTTCCCGAAGATACTTCAGCTCTAAAATGTAATAATGGTGCACGATAATTTTCACCTTGATTTTCAATAAGAGAACGTTCTTCATCATTCAATTTAATTGGTTCTTCAATTTGTGCTTCTTCTGTTTCTTGACCCTTTTGATTACAATATTCTTTTGAAAAATATAATGTATCATTTAACATATTTGCATTTAACATTCTTACAGTATCCTTAGCTTCATCAGATTTTGGTCTAAGTAATGAATAATTATGTTTATTATTTAATGAATCTTCATAAAATTTTAAATTATAAATATTAACTTCTCTTGGTTTAATGGCTCTTGGTAAAGGTTTACCTTCTCTAGCATATTGATGTAAAGGTTTACCATCCATCTTTAAAGCAGCATAAATTGGTGGAGTTTGTTTTAATGAACCTTCAAATTTTTCTTTTAAATTTTGTAAATCATCCATTTTCAAATGTTTAACAGAATTTTCTGATAAAATTTCACCTTCAACATCACCTGAAGTAGTAGATACACCAAATATAGCTTCACTTTCATAAACTTTAACAGTACCACCTAAATAATTTGATAATTGTTTAGTTCCATTACCAACACCAATAACTAATACACCTGAAGCTAATGGATCTAAAGTACCACCATGACCCATTTTAACTTTTGAAACTTTTCTTAATTTCCTTCTACTTGCTTTTTTACCCGTTTCCTTTTGATATTGTTGAATTCTTTCTGCTGTAGCTTTAGCAATTTCTTTTGAAAAGATATCACTACTATTAAATAAATGTTGAATTTTCATCATAAATTGATTTGAAGTGATACCACTTGGTTTTTCAATGGCAAAGATACCATTCATATTTGCTTTATTATATACACTAGATCGATAACCCACTCTTAATGTTGCTGTCTTATATATATATATTTTTCACTTTATTATTGTTGTTAAATTTTTTAAAGAAACGATGCGATGAGCTTCGAAGAATAAAAAAAAAAATACTATTAAAAATAAGATTGAAATAAAATTTTTAATTATTAAATATTAAGTATATATGTAAATTTGTAAAAAAAAATTAAATTGATATTATTAATCCAAAGGTTTATCCTTTTTTTTCCTAATTTGTCTAACTTTTTCTCTGATGCTGTTATTCCAACCAACACCAGTAAGATTTCTCTTGAAACCATAATTTTCAGTTGATAATGATTCATTTTTATCAAAAGTTGATACCGATGTAGTTGATTTATTATTTAAATCTAAATTATCATTACTGTTATCACTTGAAGGTAATGTATCATTTTTACTTTCATTACTTGAATTTGTTATAGAATTTCCATTAGAATATGATAATTCATCATTTTTTTCTATAATTTTTTTATATTTTATTCTTTCATTTAAAACATATTTTCTACATTTATCTATTTCTTCTTGATCTAAATCATTAAATGAAGCTCTTTTCTTAAATATTGTTTTTTCAAAGAGATCATTTGTATGTAATAATTTTTTAGGAAACGATTGAACAATTTGAAATAATTCCATATCATTTTCTTCTTGATTTATTAATCTTTTCTTATTTTGAGTATGATTATAATAACTTAAAGGATTTGAATGAGATTTACTCTTTAATAATTCACCTACACTTAATTTTAAAATACCTAATGATATCTTAAATAAAAAATGTGATTCTTCATAGAAAAGACAATCCCAAATTCTTAATGTAGTCTCTATAGGTAATACACCAATAAAACAACTCATAAACCAACTAGCAGTACATAAAGTCAATGGCGGGAGTTTAAATAAAAATTCATTCTTAATCGATTTTCCATTATTATAATCATTATTTGTTGATCTTTTAAATTCTTGATGATTTAAATTTTTTTTTGGTTTTTTCTGTTTTGGTTCAATGTAAGTCCAAATTTCTGGTAAATATTCTCTAACACATAACATCAACACACCTTGATCGATATTTACACCTTCTAAATTTATATTATGTACACCAGGTAAATATTTAGAAGTTATAATAACTAACATCCAAAAAGCACGTTCTTCATCCATAAATAAAAGTAATAGACCAGCTAAAAAATTCATCGATTGACAATAACCTATCTTTGTATTAAAAAGAGAAAATGCTACTAATATTCTACGTAATGATTTAATCATTATTGGTTCATCATTTTGAAAAGATTCTTTTTGAAAATGAATATTATCAGGAAATGTTCTATTTAAATCCCTTTCAATAATCTCTAAATCAGGATATTTTTCCTTTTTATTTTCTAATTTCATTATATTATCAATTTGTTTCAATAACTTACCATAAACATTTTTATTTTCATTTAATTTTTCTTCACCATTAGCAAAATACCACCATGCATCACCTCTCCATTCAGCTGGAATACCTTTTCTTACGTAACGTTTTAATTTTTCACTCTTTTCAGGGTACTTAGTAGGAATATCATCATTTGGTAAACCATTTTTCTCTAATAAGATTTTCCATTTTAATTTTCTTCTATTACAATATTCAGAATAATCTTTCCACCAAAGATTATAATTTTCTTCTGTAATATAATTTGATTGTTTTTTAAAACCATATCTATCAAAATGTTCAGTTGTCTTGTTAATTGATAATTGTTGAAGAGGTGGTGACGATAAATTTGTTATTGAATCTGTATTACTATTACGATTATGATTTTTTTTCTTGCTTTCAAAAGTAGATGCAGTTTCATATTCATCAGATTGTGTATTATTACTTGCATATTTTTTGGAAATCTTGATACTACTATTTGTATCAGTAAATAGTTCAGTAGTATTATCCGGTTCTATTTCTTCAGTATTATCTAGGGATCTCATGATAGACTCTACATCATCTCCATATAAGTCAATGACACTTAAATTGGAACCACTTTCACTAATACTTGCAGACAATGGTCTCTCTTGGGAAATATGTGATGACCTTGTGTTTTGAGAAACGTTTGATTTCAATATGTTAGGATCACTAGAACTAAATTTTTCTACCTGTCCTATAGCATGAAAACTAGGAACAGAAGGATACTTGACGAAATTTCCCAGCAATCTTCCTGGTCTTGCTGGTTTCTCCAGGGACACCTGACGATGGTTGAGCATGCTGTTATATAAGCCTTGTAAACGTGACGGATCAATACCAAGACTCTTGTTTCAGCAATTGCACCAATTAACTTGAACAACTGAACCAAAACTTGCTTTATTTTGTTCCAACCATTTCAGGTACGATTCTCTTGTTGTTCGTTCCTCAAACAATTTTCACCGAGTGTTTTTTTTTCCAAATGCGATGCTGTTTCAGATATTTATAACAACATACACAATATAAAGCAGATGCTATAGCCGTTTGTAACGGGGTTTGCCAAGAAACTGCCAGCAAGACTCGCAGTGTTTGAGACTAACATGGATGCTAACACCTGGAGAGCTGTGAAATCTGAACTAAGATACTATAGCTGTGAATCGCACGATTTGGGAAATGGTATACTAATAGGTGCTAATCTGCCAGAACCTATCATGTTTGCTGAACATATCCTGTTCAGAACTAACTGTCCTGCACGACATCCTCTGTTCATGACAGGTTCTGTAAGAGGTTTCGATGCTGATCATATTTCATCATTTAATCAAGATTGGCATAGGTATTTAAAAAGTATCGAGTCCTCTACAAACAGTTTTGTATATGGACCATTAGGTGTTTTAATGGGTTGTACAAGTAATTTTACAATAACTTTAGCATTAGGTATACTTGTCTTTCTAAATGTTAATGATAAACCTTATACTTGTGCATCAAGATTGATGAAGGTTGGTTCCATCTTTGCAACAGCTAGTGTAGGGTATTTTATTATTGGATTCATTGTAACTTCTCAATATCAATATATTACATACTCAGTCTTGGGAGGGTTAGGGTTTGCCACGTATCCAGCTTTTGATTATTCATATATTACTCTAGCATTTATATCTGCTGTGGTTCATCATTTTTGTCAAGTATTTATTGTTATGAGAACATTTGCAAGAAATTTCGAAAAAAAAACCATTTTGATTGTCGGTAGTATCTTAACTATTGTTGCAGATATTCTCTGGCTTGTTCCACAATATCATATTATTGCTTTTAATGATTTTCATAGTGATAAAAATCAAAATTGGGAAATTTTACCTGCTTTTGTTTATCTTTTCAAAAATGTTATAGCAGCATCATATGCTTGTTTAATAATAACACATGTGGTACATAAGAGAAAATTTTGTGTACATAACCTTTCAGTCATATTATTAACAATTTTAACTATATTTGTTGTCCTATTATTACCTGCACTTTGTTTCGCTGATTTATCAAGTTTTTGGCTTTGTCAAATTGGTGAACTATATACACAAACTTATTTTGTTGGTTCAACTTTTGTTGTATGGGAATGGTTAGAAAGAATAAATTTAATTGAAAAAAAAAATGAAGAACAAAGTACATTAGGTAGACCAATCTTTGAAGATGAACAACAAAATTATAATTTTGCTAAATATAATCTTAATATGTTAAGTGAAAAAGATTATGGTAATAATTTTAAAAATGTTGTCAACGATTCTATTTCTCTCAATGATAGAGATCTTGAGGATATAATGATTGATGATACTGTTAATAATTCATCACACACAACTAATAATGAAAATGTTAATCAAGTTAATTTTAAGATGAAAAAAAGTTATACTGATTTAATTTATGATAAATTTAAAAATCCTATGGGTAATGGTATGAATTATAGTAAAAATCTTTTTAAAAATTTTGGTAACAAGACTTTATCATATTTAAAATCAAAGGATAATATAGAAAATAAAATTAGAAAAGATAAATTAAGGGAAAGAATTGGGTTAGAAAGAAAAAATAATGTATTTGTATATTCCACTAAAGAAGTTGTATTTGATTCAGATGAAGAGAATTAAAATTCGTAAATAGATCATATATAAAAATAAAAATAATAATATTCCAATCAAATAAATTTCAACTTATAATTTGTTTTTTATTTTTTTTTCTTCTTGTAAATTGAATACATTAAGACAGAACTATGTATGAATAAGAATATTTAAACTGTATATAAAACATGAAATAGACTTTTCGTTTTCAAAAAATGGAATATTATTTTATATATATATTTGTAATGAAAAATTTTTAAATTTATGTATAATAATCCCATTTATCAAATGCTTCAGAAATTTTTTTCCAATAAATATTATTTGGATGCCTCATATATTTAACACCATTTCTAGTTATTGTTTGAATCTTAGTTGTTGTATGAACATATTCTTTATCAAAATTTTTACCCCAAATTGTATTATATCTTTTGGTTGGACGTAACCAATACATTCTTTTGAATCCAATAATTGGACTATCATGAATAACACAATCAACAGATTTTGAAGTATCTTGAAAATATATTGAAGGTAATTTGTTGTTCAATTTTTTTTGTATTAAAAATATCTTTTCATTAACAATTTTTTCAAAATCTTTAATTTCCTTTTCATTTTTAAATGATGCTAATAAAGCATTGTACAATGCAAAATTTTGATCCATAATATATTTCTTAACAAAATTTTTAATGGAACGGTTTGTAATAGTTGTTTGTTGAACATATATATTTAATGGTAAATAAGTTTCTTTAATTTCAGATAATACAGTCAAATTTGTCTTACGATAAAATGTTTCAGATAAAAATTTATTTATATCTTGAGCTTCATTTTTTAATAAGATTTGATCATCTTTAATAAATTTAAATCTATAAGCAAATTTTTTAAGTTCAAATTCATAATTTTTTCTTGCCAAGATTTTTCTCTTACCTAATTTTAATCTGGATGATGATGTTTTCAATTTATTTTTTTGATTGTATAGGTTTGATTTATGGAAAGATGGTGTCCTTTCATAAAGATTAACCATTTCTAATTCATCATTAATTCTTGAATTATGAACTTTCATAATGATCATAGATTTCTCTAATTGTGTTTTTTTAGGTTCTTTTTCATTTTGATTAATTTGAAAAGGTTTTAAATTTAATACAACTGGTTTTGGAATATTTTTAAAAGGTTTATCATTATATATTAAACCACTTATTGATGCATCCCATGGAATTGTTGGTTTATTTGATTGTTGATTATTACCATTTTTAGTATTTAAATATTTTTTCCATCTTGTCACAATTTCTTTAACTTTTTCTTCTTTATTCTTATTATCATTAGTTGATTGAGTTAAAATTTTGGAAAGTTCAGAATTCACTAAATTTGTTATAATTGATTCGTTACTATATTTAGAATTATATTCAGAACCTTCTAATGTTGAATTTCCTAAAAATAATGGTTTGTAACCAGCAAATAGACCTTCGGTTTGTATATCAGAAATAGAAATATATTCTGTGGTGGGGACTTTAGGCACTAATTTTAAATTTCTATTTGAAAAGGTATTATTACGATGGGGACCTTTAGACTTGACAATACTATTTGATTGAGAGATATTTTCTCCTAGTTTAACATTTGATTGATTATTAACTTTATTTTTTTTTATATTTACAGTTGTAGAGTTTGTTGAGACTGGTCTATCATTATTTTTTTTTTCATTCATTGTTTCAGAAAGGTCATCATCTTTACTAGTAGATACATAGCGTTGACTGAGTAAAGAGAAACCACTGGGTAACTTACTACAACCGTACCGACTATTTAATAAAGACTTGGAAGAGCATCTTAACGTGTTTTTGAAATGAAACATAGTGTGGCCTTATCTTTGCTTATCAGTTGGCGAAACGTCCAGGACTTTTTCTAGTATAAACGTTAGTTATTGAGAGCAAAGCAGATATCACGCACTTACTAACCAAACAGGCAAAACACAGTTTATTTACTACTTTTATTTTTGCTTGGTTTTCCAGTTTCTTAAAAGTGAAGCTCATTCCAATATTTTATATTCTTTATAAGAAATTGTCCTGCAAATCACGTGCCGCCAAAAGCCCAAAAACTGCGCTTAAAAGTTTCGTATTTCTTTATAAATTACATACAAAATCAGTGCAAACGATAAGAAACAGTAGACAAAGAACAGGTTTGCAAGTGTGGAAATCGGTTACTTAAGAGGTCAATTCAATTGAGTAGATCATTATTAGAAGTACTGTAGGAATTTTAAACAGAAATTTAAACCGGAGTTTTACTTATAACAAGAGAAACAGAAACAACTATCATGAGTGTGGCCACTACTCAATTTTCTATATTAGTGAAACAATTAGACTCTGAACTACATTCCCTTTCCTCAGAATCAAAACGCAGAAATAGTGAAATCAAACATGCTAGTGATAAATCTTTAAAGATATTAAAGACCGTAAGAAGTGGTGATGAATTACTTAGACATCCAGATTTTGTCGTTCCCTTTATCTTATCATGCACTTCAAGAAACGCAAAATTAACTACTATTTCAATTCAATGTTTTCAAAGTTTATCATCATTACCATGTATTCCAAAGGAAAGATTATCTGAAGTGCTAGATGCTTTCATCGAAGCAACACATTTAGCCATGGAAATTCAACTAAAAGTATTACAAATGGTACCTATCTTTTTCAAGACTTATGCAAAATATATTCAAAATGATTTATGTGTTAAATTGTTAAAATGCTGTTCAAAACTTTTACAATTACCACATAAATCACCAATTGTTTCTGGTACTGCAAGTGCTGCATTACAACAACTTATCGATGAAATATTTGATCGTTTATCTTATAATTGGAACCTTGAACAAGATAGTGAAGAATTAAGAGAAAATTTTAATGTTTTAATTAATAATAATGATACTATTAAAGTTAATGCTTATAGATATGATGCAAATAAATTATTTAGTGCTTTATTCATAGCCATGGATTCAAAAAATTTAAATACAGAAATTAATGATAAAAATGAAACTTTTTTTGATCCAAATGATATTCCAATAGATTATGGTTTAGAAATTTTAGAATCTATTCTTAGAAATAATGAAGAAATTTTCATGAAATATCAAGATTTACAATTCTTGCTAAAGATTAAAGCTATCCCACTTTTATTACGTTGTGTCTCGTCTTCTAAAAATTTTTCAACCGTGGTAAGAAGTTGTCGTTGTATAAAATTACTACTAAGAAAAGAATATTTAACCATATTAGAATTAGAATTAGAAGTCATTTTCTCTTTATTAATCCATAACGTTTCCCTTCGTTCAAATTTACCAAATTGGTATAGAGTATTAACTTTGGAAATTTTTAATGATATATCAGGAGATTTTGAATTAATTGAATCTGTATATTTAGCTTATGATAATTTTCAAGAAAAGAAACATATTATAAAAAATTTACTTAATGAATGTTTAATTCTTTTAAATTCAGATGAATATAAGACATATTTGGGTGAAGCTACCGTTATCAAAAAATTAGAAATGCCAATCATTTCAAATGAAGAATCTGTTGCCAAGACAAAATATATTCATCTTTTAGATAAGACTAACCCTCCATCAACTAACTATACTTATATTATTTGGTTAATTTTATCATTAACTAATCATTGGTCAGAAGATTTAAGTACTTCAGCATTAAAAAAAACTCAAAATAATAATGAAAATAATATTAAAAATATAATTTCTGTATTTGATGGATTATTTCAAGGTTTATTTGATATTCATAAATTATTCTTATATTCCACATCTATAGATACACATTTATTTCATTCTTTAGTTAGAGCATTTCAAAAATTCACACATTGTGCTGGTATATTATCTCAAAATGATAAATTAAATCAGTGTCTAGAATTATTTTCAATATCTATTGTTAACAATATTGAATTGAAAAATTTAACTGATGAGACAAATAATAATAATAAAATAGATAATGACGATAAAACTCAAAATATTGCAACTTCTTCCGGAATGTTAAATGCCATAAGTGGAACTTTAATTGGTAATAATCAAAATACTGGATCAGAAAATATGGAAAAAAAATTATTATTACATCCAAGATATTTAAATTCAAGGCATATAAGTATGTTTAGAGCTTTAATGTCATTATCATTATCTCTAGGTCCGGGTTTCAATAAAGAAAGTTGGAAATACATTTTTTTAAGTTGGCAATGGATATCATATTATATATATGGTCCTTCTGTTGATTTTATGGAAAGTTTTTATTCTGAAGACGTACCAAATTCCCCATCTATCTCCAAGAATGAAATTTCTACAATAGAAAATAATGTTTTAAAATTAATTGAAAGTACTACTTCTTATTCAACTAATTCATATACAACACTTTTGAAAAGTTTGATCGATGAATCAGAAAATACTGTATTTATAGATAAAGAAAACAATTTATATCATCCAGTAAATTTAGAGACTGGTAAAGTTACCAATTGTATTTACAATAAAGGATTTTTCATTACACAAATTGGTGAAATTACAACTTTTAATTTTTTGAGATTTATTAATAACATTAAAGGTAAAAATATTTGGAATATAACAATTGATTATTTTATTAAACTCATTACCAGTCGTAAAATTTCAAGTACATCCTTACGTTTATATATTGTTAGAATTTTCACAGATATTATAAGAAGTGTCACTGATGAAGTTGGAAGTAATGAGAATCAAGAACTAAGAAGTAAAAATTTTATGAAATTAGAAGATCTTATTATTACATCTTTAATGAGTACAATTTCAACTTTACAAAAATTACCAATTGAAAAACCACAAATTTATCAAGGTGTCATAAATACGGAATCAGAAATTTTACTTCAATTATTATCAACATTAAAAGGAATCTTAAATGAATATGGTGATTTATTGAGTCATTCTTGGTTAAATGTTTTCAAGATTATTAATTCACCTTTTGAAATTTTTAATGATGAAAAAAAAATTTTTGATATTGAAGATACAGAAGATTCCTCTTTGGTTAATACGATTTTACAAAAACATGTTGAAATGATTCAAGTTTCTTATGATGTATTTAAGTTAATATCTGATGATTTCTTACAGGCTTTACCATTAGATGTTGCCATTTATGTTATAGATACACTTGTTCATTTCACTAATCAAGAGAAAAATTTAAATATATCATTTTCTTCCATTAGTCAATTTTGGTTAGTTGGTGATTACCTAAGAATTCGTAGTAATTCTGAAAATCATGTTCCTAAGGATCAAATTAGTAATTTTACTGAAAAGATAAAATCTAGTAATTTGGTTGATTTAATTAAATCAAATTCTTCGAAACCATACGAAATTTATAACGGTTTATGGATTTATTTGTTGAAAAAATTGATTGATTGTTGTAAGGATAATAGAATGGAAGTTAAAAATGGTGCAATCAAGACATTTTTTAGAATTATTGATTCTAATTCAAATTGTTTACCCTCTTGGGATATTCTTTTTATAGAAGTCTTAAAACCATTGTTAACTAATGAAATCAATTCCGAAAATTTATTAAAATATGTGGAATTTTATGACGTTACCATTAAAGGGTTATTAACTTTGTATCCCATCCAATTTTCTAATTTTAGTACTGAAAATAATGCTGCGGAAGCATGGTTAGCTTTATTGAATTTTCTAGAAAGCCTTTTTTTATTATCCTCCACAGCTGTTAAATTTGTTGCTGTTCAAAATTTTAAAGAGTTATTAAAATTGATGGAAAATATAAATGGAATTCCGCATAATGTCTTAAAGAGAACACATGAAATTTGGATAAAATATAATGTCATCTATAGTGATATGCAAAATTCTAATAAATCAACTGACAAGACTGAGTATGATTGTGTCTTGGAATTAGTTTTAGGATTTCCTCATTTATACACAATTATGTCAAAGTACAATTTGATTAATTATGATTTTGTTGAAAGTTCGTTAAATATATTAAGTGCTGCATCAAGATATCCACTTCTTCCTGAATTTTCAAAAGATAATAAGAGACCTTCTACGTTACAAGAAGCTATCTTAAATTGTTTTAATATTTTTGAATTAATTCAAAAAGATGACGTTGAGTTATTAATTTGCTATCAATTAAGTATGATGTGTACTTTGGCCTTTGATGTACGTGAAAAGATTCAAGAAAAATTAGCACCAAAATTATCAAAAGAAACAATGGAAAGAATTCCAACTTTTGAAGCCATAAGTTATAAATCATGTGAAATATTATTAAGAAGATTAGAAGATATTGAAAACAAAAAAATTGCTTTGGATAAAGAAAAATATATCTTAAGAATGTTACGAAATATTTTAGAAATTTTGAGAAGAAAATCTTTGATAAATTTAAATAAAAATGAAAATCAACCTATTTGGTTATTAGCTTCTAAAGCTTTTAGAAAATTAGTCTTAGAGTTGTTTAATTTATTAGCAGACTCTAACGTTTCTCAAGAATTTAAAAATGGGTTTCATGATATATTTATTGAAGCAATTATTAGTTGTATTGAAAGATCTGATGAAGAAAATGATCATGTTACAGAAGATAATGATATATTAGAATATTCTAAATATCGTGATATTTTATTTCAAGAAAAAGTTATAACGTCAATTGATGGTGAAAAGCTTAAATATTTTGTTTCATTTATTTGGTCAAGTTCATTTTTATATCAATTAGATGAACTTGAAGATGTTATTTTGAAAAGTGGTAATAATTTAACAGAAGTATCTAAAAATTTATCAAATTTTAATTTCATTGAGATTTTTGGTTCAACTGTTGAACAACCATTATTAACTAAGAAAAAATGTTCCAAGATTTGTTTAAATGATTTAGTTGAATTTGTTAAGAAAGATGGAGAATCCTTTGAAATATTAAGAAATATATCAGTTCCATTTTTAGTTTGTCGTATTGCATTTTTGTTAAGAAGATTTATCTTAGATGAAAGTTTAATGTACAAGGCTCCAATACCAAAACTACGTAAGATTGAATTATTAATCTTAATTAATGGGTTATGTGATATTATGAAAATTATTGATAAAGGTATTATATCTGTTAAGGATAATAATATTTTATATCAAAATCTTATATTACTTTCTCCTTTAATAATGAAAACAATTCCAGTTTCACATAAGATTGATGGATTTCAAGATAAAGTTTTGGAATTATGTTTAGGTTTTACTAAATTAGTATCTAATTCTACATAGATTTTGTTTGATTTTTTATATGTTTAATTAAAGTATATGATTTTCGTGTTTGTTTGTTTTTTAATTTATTTTAATTTTTAGTAACAAAATTAATGCAAAAAATTGATTTTTCATATTTTGTATAAACATCATTCTTAAAGATTTAAAATGATACAATGAAAAAATTATAATGTAACTATATAAACTAATTAATACTATAATATTAGTGCATATCATGTAGATTAAAACAAGGTATGTTGGTTAAATTAGATATAAAAATTCATAATACTACTTACTCAATCGTACATTAAATGTATAATTTTCTTCAAAATACGTAAAAAATAAAATTTAAGCAAATTAAATATTAATATGTTCCAATAAAAAGTAAATAATTATAAATAATAAAAATAATAAAAGTCATTCAATCATTTTAATTTTTCCATTCTAATAATGTTAATAAATCTTTTGGTTCACAAGCCATATTGAAAAAACTATGATGTAATAATTCTTCAGTTGATGCTCTATATCTAACATCAACACAAAGACAAACACTTAAAAATCTTTTAATTTCTAATGAAAGTGTTTCTGGATTTTTCAATTTTGGTGTACCATTTGTTGCAATTAAATATAAAGCTTTTAATGGATCTTCATTTAAATATGGTGGTTCACCTTCTAACATTTCAATTGTCATAATACCTAAAGACCAAACATCGACTTTTTCATCATATTCACGTTGTTTAACAACTTCTGGTGCCATCCAATATGGTGTACCAACCATTGTTGCTCTTTTACTTCTCTTATCAGTTAATTTTGCACAGAATCCAAAATCTGTAATTTTAACATGACCTTTTGTATCAAGTAAGACATTGTCAGATTTAATATCTCTATGAATAATATGTTTATCATGTAAAAATTTTAAACCTTGACAAGTTTCACGAACAATATAAGAAATTTGTGGTTCAGTTAATGGTGAATGTGAAGTATCATTATTTGGACTATTTTCAATGATATCAGTTAATGAACCACCTTCCATAAATTCCATAACAACCCATAAATCATCTTCTGTCTTTAAATAAGCTTCTAAGAAATTAACAATATTTTTGTGACAAGAATCTTTCATAACTAAAATTTCATTAACAATTAATTCTTTTCTTGGTTGTTTTGATAAAATCATTTGTTTTATAGCGACTTTATCACCTTCTGAAACATTTGTTGTTTCACCATTTTCAAATCTACTTAAACGATTATTAATATTTGGTGGTAATTTAATACGTTCAGCTAAATAAACTGAACCACTTGCACCTTGACCAGCTTTTTCAATCATTTTAAAATAAAGTGATGGATCACAATTTAAAGTTACATTATTTAATTTTTCCATAATTTCAGCATTTGACATTGATGGTTTTGAAACTTTTTTATGTTTTGTAACACCAACATCTTTCTTTGGTTCATTTAATTTTTTAATTGGTGTTTGATTTGGTGTTTGTTGTTGAATTGGTTTCTTTGGAGCATCTCTTAATGGAGTTAATGTCTTTGAATCTTGTTTATTTAAAGCAATTGTTGCAGCTTGAATACTTAAATCTTTCTTATCATTTGTTGGTGTTATTGGGCTTCTTGTTGATATATTTGATGATGATGATAAATTTGTTGTTGAAATTTGTGGTATTTGATTAATTGATGTTTTACTTAATGGTGAAGTTTGTTGTTTTGCATAGGGATTAATTTGATTATGATGTGGTCTATAATTAATTTGTTGTTGATAAATTTGTTTATTTTGATTAATATATTGATTTTGATTATGATTTTGAATTTGTCTTGGTATCATACGTTGTGATGGATTTTGATTATTAGAGAATTGTTGTTGTCTTTGCATATATTGTTGTTGTTGTTGTTGTTGTTGATGATGATATGTTGGTGATGGTTGTCTCTGTTGTCTCTGTTGTGGTTTAACTGAAACTGGTAATGGTGTCTTATTCTTTGGTGGTAATGGAGCATGCCTACGAGGTTGAAACGTTTCAACTGATTGAATATTATTATTATTAATTTTATTAATATCATTATTAATTAATTTTTGATTTTCATTTGATGCAACAGTTGGTGATTCTCTCGAAGGATTTCTTGCAGGTGGAGTATTGATACTACTATTAGTACTATTGCTTGATACGGAATTTATTTGAGTTTTATTTGGTGATATATTATTATTATTATTATTATTATTATTATTATTATTATTATTATTATTATTATTATTATTATTATTAGAACCTAATCCATTATATTCTTGATAAAATTGTAAGACTTGAATAACAGCAGCTGAATCATTATTCCAATCTTCATCGGTGATTCTTGAATGTTTTAATAATTTTTCCCAATTTGTTGGCATACCAACAAAACTACCAGTTTCTGGATCAAAACCAACGTGAACTTTATGAGTAAAATTTGTTGGTGATGAAACACCACTTAATAAAGGACATTTAGCAAAGATAGCATCTAACCAATTATGTAAATCATGCTCAGTCTTTGTAGATATATATATTGATTTTTTTGAACTATTATCATTAAAATTATTATTATTATTACTGTTATTATTATTATTATTACTATATGAATTTCTTTCATTATTACGAATTAATTCGAAACAATTTTGTTTTAATTGAGTTCTAGTTACACTAACGATAGTTGTTAAAGAAATTAATAAAGATGGATCTTCTAAATTTTTATCACTTTTATATAATGCGATATAAGAATCATTTAATACTAAAAATCTTTTTTGCCATAAGAAGGATAATAAACCATCATCTTTGTATGAGACCCAACCTGTTTTTTTCTTTTGATTTAATTGATTATTAATTAAAGATCCAGTGGAAACGTTACGATTTAAATCGAGTTGATTCATGAATTTTGTAATAGGTTTTGTTTGATTATATCCTAAAGCATAAGGAGCTGTATTTGAAGATGGAATTGGTGGTCTAGGAGCAGGGCCAATATTTTGAAAATCTTGATCTGATATCTTATTAGCAGCAGCAGATAAAGACATAATTTATATCTATATTGAAAATGACAATTGAGATTAATTTTTGATATTGATGATATGATAGATGATAATAGTTTCAAGATGGTTTGAAACAATATATTTAAGCAAAGAATCTGGACAACGACTTGGTATTAAAAATTTTCCTGTGAGCTTATTAATAAAAAGTTGAATGATCTATAATTAGTTGATGATACGAGAAATATCCTTATAAGTCAAGGTTTACGTGGTTTGGCTGGAAGCAATGCCAAATCGTGCACATCAAAACTTTCTTTCAGTTTGCAAGATTTCGTTTTTTGTTTTTCATGTTGAAAATGTTTCACAAAAGTTTCGACACGCGTTGCGATTTCCTGTTTGGGTAAAAGAGGCGTCCCAAAGAGGAAATGTTGCTGAAACAGGCATTTCGTGTGTTCTTCGAGGATAATAAGTTTGAATGTTCTTTTTTTGTATGCAGTGGTGTTTATTTATTTATTTAAGGTTATATGTTTTTCTTGGGTATGTTTCCAGACGTCAGTGTTTGGCCCTTCGAGAGCCAGTAGTCTCGTCTTGTTTGAGCATCGACTGAAGCTTGTTTGAGTTTGCCGTCGTCGTTGTCATCGTCTTCATGCGATTCTCTTGGCTGCAGGTCTGAGTTATCATCACTTGAAAGACCCATTAAGGAATCAATACTTGGTTTCGATTTCCTGGTCGTTTTCACTAATTTCTTGGTACTTTTACTTAATTTCAATGTTGGCTCCGATTTCAACGGTTTATCTTTCTTTTGTTTCTTCTTCGATGGTAATGTCAAATCATACATTTCAAAATCATCATGTCCACCAGTTATAGCTTCATCTGCACTTGGATCTAAGAATAAATCATCATCATCCATTGCAATTCTGTTTCTTTTCTTATGAAAGATTTCATTTTCAAAAATGGCTCTATTTTCAACTAATTCTCTTTCATCTTTAAATTCTCTAATTTCACCTTTATATTTAATAACATTACCTAAAATTGTCTTACCAATTCTATCTCTATACGTTGAATGTTTTAAATCATAACATTTATTAACTAATAAATCAAATGCTCCTGAAAATGCTTTCTTAACACTTGGCATATTAAATGAACCTCTACTAATATTATTTGATGAATCTAATGGATCTTGAATAGCTAATGAAATAATTTTTTTACTTGGTAAAAGTGTTTTCCAATATGATTTTGGGAAATATGATGGTTTACCATCATTATTAAACGTCAAGGCAACTTGTTCGTATGCAAAATGTTTACCATAAAGTTCAAAAAAATCTATTAATAAGACACCTAAATTATTTAATGGATTAATTTCTTCGGTTCTTAATCTTGGATGAAGATATAAAAATGAATAAACCAAACAAACAATACTTAAACCGCCAAGACCACCTGTATGAACTTCATTTAATCTTCTTGATTTTAAAAATTGTTTTATTATAAGAACAAGTTCACGTAAACCGGGACAAGCTTGTAACCAATCTCTAATAACTTTAGCAATTTCAATACCATTTAATCTTTCAAATGATAAATCAATTTGTAAATTATATTGTGTATCAACAAATTTAATAATTGGAACACGAGCTTTTGCAATGACTTCAATATCTTTAGCAATACCATTATTTTTCAAAAATCTTGCTAATTCATAAAGATAACTTCTATGTTCTTTATCACCATTTTCACTATTAATGACACAATCGATATCTGAACCAGGTAAATAAAGATCTGTTGCATATGAACCAAATACATGTAAATCAGAATCTGGCCATAATTGTTTAATTGCTAAACGTAATCTTTTGATGATTAAATTACGAGCTTTAATTTCTTTTTTACTTGGTGAAATGTATGAAATAAAATCTTTAATTTCTAATGATAACCAATTTGAAATATCTTTTTCCTTTGAATGATCATGATTTAATAACCATGGATATTCTTTATTAAGAGTTCTATCTAAATCAATTTCATCGTTAATATCAGTTTCTTCTTCTTCCTGATCATCATCATTACCATCTGAACTGTCAGAAAATGCAATAAAATCATCATTTTCCTCTAAATTATTAGGAATGTTTTCATTATGATCAATTTCATCTTCACTTTCAACATGAATTATTGGAATTTCTTTATTATTATTATTATTATTAGTTTCACAATCACTTATATCATTTGTTAAATTTTCAAAATTATTGAAAAAATCAATTTCAAGTTCATTATTATCAAAGACTTTTAATTTTTTTTCCAATTTATTAAATGAAGATTTTCTCATTCTTTTAAATTTTGGAATCTTATTGAATCTTTTACTACCCATCTTAAATGAATGATACTTATTTAGTTTTTATCATTATATATTTTGCCTGAAATAAAATTTTCAGTGATGCTTTTTATTTATTTTTCTCAATACAGAAAAAAAAAAAATTTAATTTTGACACAAGTTTTTTTGCAATGATGATAAGTATTTCATGCATGGATGTTGTTAGTTTGGCATTGTTAATTGTTTAGTAAGATTGGTGTTCACTAGCAAGAGCTTGTAGATTGATATGGAACCCACGTTTCTTGTTACAGGTCAAGAATGGTAAACTTGAACTAGTGTCTTCAGAAGTGATAGATTGCTTGACAAATATATCAAAGAAGCAAACCAAGATTATAATCACTGAAGAGTCAACTAAGATGAAATAGTTTGAAATAATTATTGTAAATATACAAGGCAATACATTTTGGTTCCACAAACAACGAGATCAAATTAGAAAACGATACTGCCACATGTAAAACTCGACCTCTTTCCACATAATCACAATTGTAAACTCTCAAAACAAACCATTTCCAATGTTTTATTATTCTTTTTAATGAAAGATTTCAATGAAAAATCGGTATTACCCTGAATTCCCATTTTTTTTCCAAATTTTCACACGCAAAAAAAATTTTTCATATTTTTTTTTTTCCACTATTTAAACAACAGAAAATTTTGATTTCGTTGAAAATATTTTTTCTTACAACATTTCCCTTCAAGAAACAAAATATCAAATTTATTAAATATAGCAAATATGGGTATTGATCATACAACTAAACAACATAAAAGAGTTAGTCATAGAACCGCTCCAAAATCTGATAACGTTTATTTAAAACTATTAGTCAAATTATACACTTTCTTAGCTCGTATGTTAATAGCAATTTTTAATCATAAGTTTTGGATTGAAGGATTCTGTTTACATACATTTGATTATTTTCATATAATCAAACAGGCTTAACCCTTTTCTCATCATTTAGGCCAATTCTGCGAGTGCAATTGATTCCTTTTCATTTTATAGGAATTCAATATTATGTGCGAATAAATATTGATTTATTTTGTGAGCAGAATTCTTTTAATTTGAATGAACCTTCATTTCCTTATCAATTTATTTACTAACAAATCTTGTTATTTTTTTTTTTAATAGGTCGTACTGATGCTCCATTTAACAAAGTTGTTTTAAAAGCTTTATTCTTATCTAAGATTAACAGACCACCAGTCTCAATCTCAAGAATCGGTAGAGCTTTAAAACAAGAAGGTGCTTCTAATAAGACTATTGTTGTTGTTGGTACTGTTACCGATGATTCAAGAATCTTTGATTTACCAAAAGTTACTGTTGCTGCTTTAAGATTTACTGGTTCCGCAAGAGCAAGAATCATCAAAGCTGGTGGTGAATGTATCACTTTAGATCAATTAGCTGTTAGATCACCAAAGGGTCAAAACACTTTAATCTTAAGAGGTCCAAGAAACTCCAGAGAAGCAGTTAGACATTTCGGTATGGGTCCACATAAACGTAAGGCTCCAAGAATCTTATCAACAGGTAGAAAATTCGAAAGAGCTAGAGGTAGACGTAGATCTAAGGCTTTCAAAGTATAAGTATTATAATTATATATACCTTCTGTAAAATAATTTAAAGTATCAAAAGTTTTTTTGTTCAATTGAAATTGAAATAGAATAACATTGCAAAGTTTTTGTACTGTAAAAACCCATGCATTGTAGCATAACATCTGTACATTACACAGATAATTGTTTTTGTTTTTTTTTAATTTTTTTTTAGTTCATCTTTTTCTCTTCTGCGAGCCTAACTTCAAAACCGTTTCTGTCTAGAATATCTTCGTTCTGCCCAGCCTTTTCCCACAAACTCGGTCCGCTCACCACCGCCGAGGCTAATTTTCTCCTTCTAGCCACGTTGGGAACCCGCCAATTTCTGTTTCCGCTCTTGCACCAAAACGAAAATCCAAAATTTTCCAATTGGTGAAATGTTGTAAAGTCTTATTCTCACTGTATAGTGAATTGAATAATAATGAAAAATTATTGAAATCTTATAGGTAATTTAATATATACTATATTACGTTATATTATTAATTTTATAAAATATTTATTTTTTTAATTTAAATCTTAAAACAGTATATTATCACAGAAATAAAAATGCCAGGTGTTTCCGTTAGGTACGTAAATTATTTTATTTTATTTTATTTTATTGAATTTTGTTATATGATTAAATTGAAAGAAATTTAGAAATTGAGAATAATGATAATTTGTTATAACTAGATTTGAAACAATTAAAAAAGTTTAGAGTATAATTTGCCAAAAAAAATTTCCCATTGAGATAGATATGTTTAAATACAAAAATTTCAAAAATCCAAATCATTAAATATAACAATAACTAACTAATTTGAATAAATTCTTTTTTACTAACAATTTTTGTTTATTTATTTAAATTATTTTTTTTTTTTACAGAGACGTTGCTGCTCAAGAATTCATTAACGCTTACGCTTCTTTCTTACAAAGACAAGGTAAGTTAGAAGTTCCAGGTTACGTTGATATTGTTAAGACCTCTTCTGGTAATGAAATGCCACCACAAGATTCTGAAGGTTGGTTTTACCAACGTGCTGCTTCCGTTGCAAGACACATTTACTTAAGAAAAAATGTTGGTGTTGGTAAATTAAATAAATTATACGGTAATGCTAAATCAAGAGGTACTAGACCATCAAAACATGTTGATGCTTCTGGTTCAATTAACAGAAGAGTCTTACAAGCTTTAGAAAAAATTGGTGTCGTTGAAATTTCTCCAAAAGGTGGTAGAAGAATCTCTGAAAATGGTCAAAGAGATTTAGATCGTATTGCTGCTCAAACTTTAGAAGAAGATGATTAAATTATTTAATTAAATAAATAAACTATCGTATTTTTTATAATAATAATTAATTAATCAATTTTTAGCATACAAAAATTTTAATAATAAGAATTTAAAAATAGTTTTTTGACATCTTTTTTTTTTTTTTTAAAAAAATTGTTTATTTGTTTTAAATCTCATCGCTTTGCATTTTCATTATTATCGGATTTTACAGAAAAAAGACTTCTTTATATAACGCCAAAATTAAATATAGATATATAAAATAAACATTTTCTTAAATTAGTGGGGCAAAAAAAAAAATAACTGATAAGGATAATTATCTTTCACAATATGGATAAAGATCAAATTAAAATTATTCAGAATAATTTAAATTCTCAATCACAAGAAGAAGTAATTTCTCTTCAAAATTTCGAGACTTCAAATGATAATATCACTACAACTACAAGTAATAAAGATGAAAGTATCAATAAACCAAAATTTTCTCAATTAATTAAATCTGCTTTCTTTAAATATATTAAATTTATTGGTCCCGGTATCATGGTTAGTGTCGCTTATATTGATCCAGGTAATTATTCTACAGCTGTTAGTGCAGGTGCAAGTAATCAATTTTCATTACTTTGTATAATTTTATTATCAAATTTTATTGCAATTTTTTTACAATGTCTTTGTATTAAATTAGGTTCTGTTACAGGGATGGATCTTTCAAGAAATTGTAGAAAATATTTACCAAAATGGTTAAATTATATTATTTATTTTTTTGCTGAATGTGCAATTATTGCTACTGATGTCGCAGAAGTCATTGGTACCGCTATTGCTTTAAATATTTTAATTAAAGTTCCATTACCTGCAGGTGTTGTTATTACTGTCATAGATGTCTTAGCAGTTATGGTTGGTTATAAACCTGGTACATCATCAATTAGATTTCTTAGATATTTTGAATTTGGTGTTGCAATTTTAGTTCTTGGTGTTTTCATTTGTTTTGCTGTTGAATTAGCTTATATTCCAAAGACATCATCTGCAAGAAAAATCTTTAGAGGTTTTGTACCATCGGGACAAATGTTTGAACATGATGGTATGTATACAGCAATTTCAATTCTTGGTGCCACTGTTATGCCACATTCTTTATTTTTAGGTTCAGGTTTAGTTCAACCACGTTTATTAGATTATGATATTAAACATGATAATTATAGTATTGATAATATTGAAAAGATTAATAATACTAATAATGATAAAAAATTTACTGATGAAGAAATTAAAGATCAAAATTATTTAAATTATAAACCATCATTATCAGCAATTAAATATTGTATGAAATTTTCAATGATTGAATTAGCATTAACTTTATTTACCGTTGCATTATTTATTAATTGTGCAATTTTAATTGTTGCAGGTTCAACATTATATAATACACCAGGTGCATCAGATGCAGATTTATATTCTATTCATAAATTATTATCATATAATTTAGCACCTGCTGCAGGAACAATCTTTATGTTAGCTTTATTATTAAGTGGTCAATCAGCTGGTATTGTTTGTACAATGGCAGGTCAAATTGTTAGTGAAGGTCATATTAATTGGAAATTATTACCATGGCAAAGAAGACTTGTTACTAGATGTATTTCAATAATTCCATGTTTAATTATTTCAATTTGTATTGGTAAAGAAGCTTTATCAAAAGCATTAAATGCATCACAAGTTGTATTATCAATTGTCTTACCATTTTTAGTTGCACCATTAATTTATTTTACTTGTAGTAAAAAAATTATGAAAACTGAAATTAAAATTGATAATAATAATCATGATATTGATGCTGATAATGATAATGAAATTGATGGTATTGAAAATGAGGATAGAATTAAAACAATGGATATGTCAAATAATTGGATTATAACAATTATTAGTATTATAATTTGGATTTTCTTATCATTATTAAATACTTATGCAATTGTTCAATTAGGTATTTCACATGGTAATGTTGGTTAAAATTGTATTTTGCTATTTAAATATATATTCGAATAATTTTTTTTTTTTTTTTTAATTTTTTGTTAATTTTTTTCTTACAATTTTTTTTATTA
>JAMSGN010000229.1:0-25481 GCA_030462905.1 Jamesozyma gamospora
TAGATAAAAAATGTCATCATCAAAGATCAATCCTACCAATTTAGATACTTTAGAACACTTAAACTTGCTTTTTCCAAATTTTTTTTTCTCAACGTCGACACAGAAAAAGTGTTAGAAATGCGCACGCACTTTTCTGATAAACATTTCCATTCCACTCTTTATCAAGACAAATTCTCAATGCAATAATCCACCTTGCTGAGAGAGCGGAAAAAAAGATCTTCGATAAAGGAAATTTTCATGTCAAGATCTACAAAAACAAGTACACTAAATTTATAAGTATATAATTATACTGAATAAGACTGTAAGAGGGAAAATCTCAAGAATATTGAATAGTAAATTAAAAAGATATTTATATTTTTGTTAAAAATGTTGTAATATTTAACGAAGAAACAATCAATTTTCTTGCACATCGCGCCTAAAAGAAAAAAACAAAGACATGAAAAACAAGAAAAATAAAATTATATATACTTTTATATACGGTTATATTTTAAAAAGATGATGATCCTATAACTTTCAAGAGACACCATATATTTAATAATGTCAAAAATCATCCCACTCAACAGACGATTACCAGCAATATATCAATTATTTAATGTATTAATTTAGACAACAGCAATTTTAAAATGATTAAAGCATTATTCAACTCTTTAAAAAAAAAGATGTATTGAAATAGTTGACAAATCAAACGAAAAGAACATTAAAATAATTCTGTTTTCGACCCAAGACTTATTCCAAACAAATATTCTGAAATATTGAAGAGATGAGGAAAGAATTTACAAAAATACACTACCCTGTATCCAATAACCGTGGAACAATTTGATAAAAATCGTTCTATTATGAAAACTGTCTTTGGACAATTTAACTTGGTCGTATTATCAAAATGGAACTTTTGCTCAAAAATTTCCATTGACCTTTCTGATATTAATAAACATATTAATTCCCATTCTGAAGAAAACCTAAAAGAATGCTATTTAAGCAGAAATTTTAGACAGGTTGTGATTGATAGTGTTACCATAAATCGTTCTATACCAGTACGAACTTTTTGGAATTATCCTCGCCACAAAAAATGTTTCTTTGAACAAGTTGATTGTCATTTTGACAAACTTTTCACCCTTTTTAGTTACATTGAAAATTCAAATTATCAGAAATATCATGCATTCTCTGAAGGTGCATCTAAAGATGCTGATTCATTTTCCAAGGCAATTTGTGAATTGGACAACAAATTTCAATCAGCTATCAAAGAAGTTTTATCTAAAAACTTCCTTAATATCACTTATGATTGATGGATGGAGTGATACAAACAATAGGAAATTTTTAGGCGTGATTGCTAGTTTTGTTCCTAATTTAAATGAACTGAATAATCTGGACAGAGATGTTGTGAATCCAATGATCAAGAACAACCATGAAGGATTTTATTGCAGGGTATTTTTATCTTTAAGACATCTTGAGGATGAAAGGGAAACTATTGAAAATTTGGCCGCTTGGATATTAGAAATCACGAATTTTTGTGAAATAACTAGTAAAGTATTTATAATTATTTTCAATAAAGCAACTGCAAATGTTAAGCTAATTGAAGTTCTTTATTCTAAAGTAAAAGATAAATCCCCTATTTTGCAAAGAACAAAAACAATGTTTCACTTCAATTGCGTTGCGCACCTGGAAAACCGAGTTATAACAGTAATATCTAAAGGTTTGAAAAATTCAAATATTACATCTTTTAAGCTTGTTATAGAATTAAGTAAGCTGGTTCACAAATATGGAAATCTCAAATATGTCTGGAAAAGTTTTTTTTTGGTTTTGAATTACCTTTGAAAAATGACACAAAATGGTTTTCTGAATACAGACTTTACTTTTTATTTATGAGAGCTGTAAAAAAGCTTCCTGATTTTGTTGAAGAAAATAAAAAGCATATTTTCGAGTGCCTCCTAAATTTGCTCAGTTATTATGATGCAGGATTAGAAGGATTTTTATTTTTATTTTACTTAATGGCCTTGTTTGATGAAATCTTTAAAAAGCTTCAAAAAGATTCCAAGAACTCAGCTATATGTGGTACAAATTATATTTATCTAATTGGTAAATTTTTAGATGACGTCGAATTAATGACTTGATCTAAATTTTTTTAAAGGTGAATTTGGCGAAGCCTTGAAATTATTTGATCGATTTCGATTCACACATAATTTAAATGACATTTAACTGCTAATTTGTAGATATTTTGTAGATGCTAATAAACATTTCAATAAGTACTATTTAAACCAGTAAATGTACACTGTTCATCTCGTTATCGATGCTCTTACTCCTTTTTCAAAGTTAACGTTTTCACGATCAGTTGTGTCACCAAAAGGGGCATCAAAGATATTCAAAAGGGTCTTCTATTTCTTAAAAAATTATTTACAGGGACCAGATTGCCCAAGTAATTTTGATGTGACAATTTCGATGAAATTACAACTAGTCGTGATGGTGGCGAAGCTTTCCTAAAGATAAAATAAATGTTATGGACAAAGAAAAAGAATGAATTCGAGCGGTACATTCTGGATGATGTGGATGAGGTTACACCCAGATCTGTCGAAGAAGCTAGTGGGGTATTTTATGATTTTTGGGTAGATTGAAGACGCCAATTTCCCGAATTAAATAAATTAACTTTAAACTTACTTTTCGCAAAATGCACTAGTTCAAATATCGAAAGACTATTTTGCATTTGTAAGAATATCATTTCTGATGAAGAAGCAATGCATCCGACAACATTCGAGGCCAGTATTAGGATAAGAATGTTCCTTGATTCCTTTGATATTAGATCTAAACAGAAAAGGGCTAATGATCTGAAAGAGACAATTTTTTGAATATGTAGACATTGATGAAATTAATCTAGAATAGTTAAAAATGAACTTTCTCTTTATTTGACTTGATTTTAGTGAACGTTTTTGGAGTTGATTGAAACCAAAAATACTAAAACTGAAAAAAAACTATATTAGGATGAAATTCAAATAATTTGAAACTTTTCCAGATGAAACCTACTACCTGAAGTACTTCTAAAATTGCATTCTTTTTTTTATATCTCATGTAATTTCCCAAAAAAGTAAAATACTTAATAGGGCTAAAAAATTTTTAGTGCTTAGTAACTTTTTTTTTTCAGTATTTATTATACTTTTTTTCCCAAAAATTTTTAGTTTCCAGGCAGACTTTGGATATATATATTAAAAATTTCTCTTTTTCTTGTTAATACTGCTAATAGTTTTAAAAATATAAAACCATTATTCGTTAATTTTTCATGAAATTTAAATTATTAACAATAGACTTATTTGAATCTATTTTAATGTCAACTAATGTCACTAAACATACCATACATTATATTTTTCATGAAGAAATACCAATTTTCTCATAATTGAGAAAACTTGAGATTTCAAAGATGCTAGTTGAAAAAAACATGCTAAAACATGCAAAAATTTTTGTGTTGTAAATTATTTTTTCCAGGTTGAAATCGATACCACTAAACGTTTCAATTTATCGTTCAGTTAATACTCAAAAATTGTGACGCTGCACCTAAAACAACAATTTGCAACTCATCTTTCAATAAAAAACCTCTTTTAAATAAAGTTCACATGAATATATCTCGAGTCGTTGAACAAATTTCAATCTTGCTCTTTTAACATCGACTTCCCACAGAAACTGCCGTACGACCTGAGGTTTCTTAAACTAAAAAAAATGTGTCAAGACGTTTCTTTATCATGCAAACAAGAAAACAAAAACAAAATCAATATAGAAAAATTGTACACATTTCACATACAAAGTTTTCCTTAATTCAAAGACAAAATCATATACAGTTATATGAATAATTTAGCTAAAGTATTAACTGGAACAATAGGTTTTGGTTTAGTAAGTTATTATCAAAATTCTTTATCAAAAATGTCAAAACTTGCCCATCCCTTTAATGATATTCCATCTTCTATTAAGGATAAAAAATATCCTTCCAAACTACATAATTTAAATGTTAAAAATCACTTATCTAAAGTAATTGATACTAAAAACAAAGCATTTCTTATCGCTGGTAATTTAATTGAACCAGTTAAATATTGTGATATTGTTAAACCATTTAGACAAGAAAGATATTTTTTTTATTTATCTGGTTTGGATATTCCAGGTTCATTAATCTTTTATCATTGTGAAACTGAAAGATTAATTTGTTTTATACCTAATATTGATTGGGATGATGTTCTTTGGAGTGGTATGCCAATGGAACCAAAAGAAATTTTAGAAAATTATGAATTTGATGAAGTTTATTATATTGACGAATTAAATGATATTTTAAATAAATTTAATGATATTGATGAATTTTTTACCACAGATATGGATAATCTAAAAGCTATTAAATTAAATGAAAATGTTTATGAAAAGATAAATGCAAATGATACAAGATTTTTTGATGCGATGGATGAATCAAGATTAATTAAAGATGAATATGAAATTGAAATCTTAAGACACGTTGCTCGAATTAGTGATAATTGTCATATGGCAGTTATGTCATCATTACCCATTGAATTAAACGAGATTCAAATCGAGGCAGAATTTTCTTATCATGCAACAAGACAAGGTGCTCGTTCTTTAGGTTATGATCCAATTTGTTGTTCTGGTCCAGCTTGTGGTACATTACATTATATTAAAAATGATCAAGATTTAAATGGGAAAAATTCAACATTAATTGATGCAGGTGCAGAATGGTTAAATTATACATCCGATGTTACAAGATGTTTCCCAATCAACGGTAAATTTGATAAAGAACATCGTGAAATTTATGATGCCGTACTTGATATGCAAACACAAACCATGAAATTAATGAAACCTGGTATTAAATGGGATGATTTACATATTTTATCACATAAAATTTTAATCAAACATTTAATTAAAATTGGTATAATAAATGATGATAAATTTAATGAACAAGAAATTTTTGATACAAGAGTTTCTTGTGCATTTTATCCACATGGTTTAGGTCATGTTATGGGTCTTGATGTTCATGATGTTGGTGGTAAACCAAATTATAATGATCCTGATCCATTTTTCAAATTTTTGAGATTACGCCGTGAATTAAAAGTTGGTATGGTCTTAACAAATGAACCCGGTTGTTATTTCAATAAACATTTAATTGATGAATTTTTAAACAAATTTCCAGAAAGAAAAGCTTTAGTTAATTTTGATATCTTAGAAAAATATTTTAAAATTGGTGGTGTTCGTATTGAAGATGATATTGTTATTACAAAAGATGGTTATGAAAATTTAACTCAAATAACATCAAATCCTGATGAAATTGAAAAAATTGTTTCAAAAGGTTTGAAGAAGAAACGTTCAGATTTTCATGTTATTGTTTAATTTTATAAAGAGAGAATGATAATTAAATAATTGAATACTACTATTTATTTAAACTTTGAAGATTGAAATGACACAAATTTCCCGCTTTTTTTTTTTTTGAAACTAATTTTTCATTTTAATGCTTATAAACCTTGTTGTAATTTTTCTTGTAATTTACTCTTTGCAAAACCCCATGCACCTAAGAAACCTTTATCCAAATCAAGAGTTGCATTTTGTTCATGAGTTGGTTGTTTAGTGATTCTAGAGGCAATGGTTGATGGATCTGTCTCTAAGATAATACCATTATCAATAATTTCATCTATGGTTAATAAGACTAAATCATAATTTTCTTGAATATTTTTTTTATCAATACCATTATTTAATACTAATTCTAAAGAATTTTTGAAAGCATCGAATGCAGATTGTAAAATAATTTCATTTTCATTAATATTACCAATTAAGATTAAAGTTGTATCAATATATTCTTTATAAAGAATTAAATGATTCTCAAACAATAAGATTTCAGAATCAATTTTATGAGTCTTTTTGAAAAGATTTTTTTCAAATTCTAATTGTTTCTTTGTTGAATTGGTTAATAGTGATGATTCTGTTTCAATTTCTAAAGCATGAGGTGGTTTATAATACTTTGCATATATTCTATCACCTTTGTCATCTAATATTAGAACAGCTTGAACAGAATAAAGAGATAAAGCAGACATTGATAATTGTTTAGTGCAATTGATATAAACACGATCTTGCTTCCTGTAACAGCAGACAATTGACCATTAAACATTGTAAACTTGTTATTCTTATTATTTTAAAAGTGACAACTGTAAACAATTTTGAAATTTTTGTGAAATTTTGTCGTTCTGGACGAAAAACGTTACCCGCACTTTTCAGGGTAATTTTTACAATTTTTTTCGATTTGAATAAAGAATATCAAGAGTTTTTGATGGAAATATTGTTTAAAGAGTGTATCGAAGTGAAGCAGTAGTCCTGGTTTATTGGCAGTTTGGCATTGTTTGCATAGTGCAGAAGCTTTTAATTTAGAAAATAAGGTGCAAAAACAACAGAATATACTATAATTTTATAGAATAACAAATAAACATTTCAAAGAGAAACAAGTTTACTATCTCATATTTTATTTGAATTGCGACCCATTGATAGCATACACCATCTCAATTTTTATCTCCTAGCACTTCATTCTAACCATGACAACGACTAATCATGATTTTTATTTCGGTCTATTAAGAATATCAATTTTACAACTTTTAAAATCACATGGATTTGATAAAGCTAAAGAAACTACAATTGATACTTTAACAGACCTTTACATTAGATTTTTATCGTTATTGATATCAGAAATAATGAAATTATCTCATTCAAGAGTTGATAATGAAAACACAATTGCATTACAAGATATAACGCAAGCATTTATAAATTTAAATATAATTAAAACAAATGAAATAATTGATATTTATGATGAAAATTTAGAATTATCAAGTGAAAAAGGTTTTGAAAATTTGAAAAATTGGATTTTAAATAATTTATCATTAAAGGATTCAAGAAAAGTTGCATTACCATCAGTAAATCTTTTAAGATTATCAGATTCAAATAACAATAATAATAATAATAATAATATTGCTAATAATACCACCAATAATAATAATATAACAACAAATAATAATGATGATACAGACCCCACTACAAATAATCTTTTACCTATAAATTCAAATAAACAACAGTCTAAACAAATTTTTGCTGTACCTGAATATATTAATCAATTACAACCAAATAAAGATAATGATATTGAAAAAGAAAATGAAAAAGAAAATGAATTAATTGAAGAATTAATTAATAACGGTGATACAGATGATTGGATTAGATTATTAATAACAAGACAAAAATTAAAATTATTTAATAAAAAAACAAACAATGATTCAAATAAAATTAATTCACAAATACCTGATATTAAAATTTTACCAAATATTCGTGGTTTTAAATATTCAATCTTATCAAAGACACTTAATTTAACAACAAATGATTCAATTATTAATAATGAAAAAAAATTTTTATCATCAAATGAATTAATTCCACCATCATTAAATGAAAATGATATTATTAATTCAAATAAAAATGAAAATGATTTAAATTTATTATCTGATGAAAATATTAAATTAAATGAACGTGCAAAAATTTTAAATAAAAAATTACCAATTATGAGACCTGAATTAAAATTAAATAATTTTTCATTATCTTATGAAAATGATGAAATAGATAAAATAATTATCAATAAAAGTGATAACAAAAAAGATAATGATAATAATGATGATGAAGATGATGAAACTAATAAATCAGTTATTATAGAAGATAATTCCCTTCAACTAACAAATAACGATTCAAATAATATTAATTTTGATGAATTTGGTGATATGGATAATACTTTTCAAAGAAGAGCATCTTTAGATTTTGGTAATTCAAATATTTTTTAATTTGTAGTAAAATTTCATTGAATATATAATCTATCTCTCTCTATATATATAATATATTCCCCTCTCATACAATGAATATTAAGTTATATGCATGCATAATTTATCAGCTATATATGAAAAAAAAAAAAAAGATAAATATAATAATCTCTTAGCAATTGCATTCACTTTTCAAAGATACTTGTTCTTGAATCCTTGAATCAAGATCATTCGGTTTAAAAATATAAGAAATTTCATGTTCTTTAAATGGTGAAATATTTTTCAATTTTTTATTAAAGATTTCATTATATGCATCCCAATATTTTTTACCAATAAATTTTTCAACAGACATTCTACAATTTGGTAATTGTTTTGATTCACCAAACATTTCAACACCTTGTTCAATAAAATTTTTCAATTTATTAATTAATTTATTTTGTAAACCAATTTTATTATAATATTGATTTAATAATTTAGGTCTTTCCATTTCATATGAATTTAATTTATTTTCTAATTCTTTATTATGTATTTTAAAATCTTTAATTATTCTATTCATTTCATCATTTTTATCACGTAAAACTTTAATAAAAATATCTTTATCATTTTTCAAAATTTTTTCATTAGTTATAAAAGTTTCAAAATTTTTAATCTTTTCATCCTGTTTTGAAATTATTTTATTAAGTTTTAAAATTTCTGAATCACAATCTTCTAATTTATTACAATAATTTTCTTCTAATTCATTAATATAATTTTCAAATTTTTCAAGATCAAATTTTTCTCTTTCTTTTAATTGTTTATCATAATCTTCTTGTAATGATTGAATTTGTACTTCTAATTCTTGTACTCTGACTTTTAAATTAATGTTCGTAGTATCAAATGACATGATAAATATTTTCAAATAATATTCCTTTGAAAAAAAAAACCAGAGAGAGTTTAAAAAAGTAGAATAATAATTTTATATGCTTAGATTTTCTTCTTTTTTGTGATTAATATTAATCTTGTCATTTGTCTTGATTAAATTTTTGTGACACAAAATTATTCTCGAAAGATAAAGAAAAATCAAACAACGTTCAAGACCAATCATTGTAAAAAACACCTTTAAAAGATATCTATAAGCTAATATACACACGAAAACATATACGTATAAATAAAAGTGAAAATTTAAATAAATATCTTATAATTTTCTTCTATTTTTAAATTTACCATTATTATTTTTCTTATAATTTTTACCAATTTTATTTTTAGTAAAATTTTTCTTTGGTAAAGATTCATCATCACTAAAATCACCATTTTCATTTTGATTATTTTTTTTAAATTTTAATTTATTCTTTTGACCTCTAACAGGACCATTTTTAACAGCTTCTAAATATGCATTAATACCACTTGTAACAGATTTAATTGGATCATCATTATTATCAGTTTCATTTGTTTTTTTACCTTTAACAATTAATTTACCTTCTGAATCAAAACTAAATGAATCATCTTCTAAAAATTTCTTTCTTTGATCTTTCTTAAATTTTTTTGGTATTGTTGTTGAAATATGAGCTAAAGTCTTTGAATCTAATAAATCTAATGGATTTTCACCAGATTTTTCAATAATA
The DNA here is from genome assembly GCA_030462905.1 of Jamesozyma gamospora. NCBI lineage: Eukaryota > Fungi > Ascomycota > Saccharomycetes > Saccharomycetales > Saccharomycetaceae > Jamesozyma > Jamesozyma gamospora. Next base: position 9,410 of record JAMSGN010000229.1, read on the forward strand.
TATTGATTATTTTTCTTCTTATTATCATCAACAACATTTGAATTATCTTCATCATCAGATGATGCATAAATTGCTTCATCAAATGCTGACATAAATTTAGGACCTCTTGTAATTGGTAATGAACTATTTTCATCAGTATTATTATCTTTACGTTTATTTCTATTACGTGTCTTTCTAATATTTGTTAATAATTTTAAATCTTGTTCTGGGAAATTTTTTTCAATAAATTCATAACCAAATCTTCTAATTAATCTTTCAATAATATGTTTAACTTTTGATTTAAAATGTCCAGTATGTTCATGTGACCATCTTAATAATTTTGTAATTAAACTTGAAACTTTATCTTTCATTAATTCTTCTGGTAAACTTAATATACAAACTTTTGTAAAACCAATGGCACTTTTTGCAATTTCTCTTGAATTTGATGTTAAATATAATTCAATTGTATCATAAATATCTAAAATAATTTTTTCATCAATTGAATCTTTAAATTCAAAAATTAAATAAGCAAAAGCTGTAATTGTACTACTAACCATATGTTGACTTTCACCAATTAAACCAACAGAAATAATTTTGAAAAATTCTTCTAATGATGCACTTTGTTGTTGTGATTCAGAATCTAATTTAATTAAACCACCATCTTGCATCTTTTGACCCATAATTAAAAGAATTTCAAATGCAATATCTCTTGTCTTTTCATTAACATCCTTTGTAGCAAGAATAATTTCTGCAATATTATGAATAATAAAATTTAAATTTTCTTTTGGTAAAAATGTTATAATTGTTTTAATTGCCGCTAATCTACCTGAACGTGCAGAAGTATGAACAGTATTTGAATTTTGTAAAATAATTGTTTCAATATCATTAATATGTTCATTAATTGCATTTTCACCTAATTTAATTTCTGATAATTTTGAAATAATTCTATAAGAACGTTTTTGAACAAAAGTATCATTTGAATTAATTGTTTGACTAAAGATCATAAATAATGGACCATATGATGTTGATGGTAAATATTTAACCATTGAGACAATAATATCTAATAAAGTTGCAGTTAATAAAGGTTTATTATTATTATGAGTTGTTGTTGTTTGTTTCTTAGATTCTTCATCGATTGAATTTTTTAAAAGAGAACAAACGTTATTGAAAGTCTTTTCTAAATCATTAATTGAAATTATCTTTAAATATGATTCAATTGTTTCTAAGATATAACTTCTTGAATTTGGTGCAGTTTGAGTATAAATATTAAATAAAACTGATAAAATATTAACAGTCTTTTCTTGTAAAAATGTTGAATTTTTTTTGGCTTCTTCAATTGGTAAAATTGATCTTAAGAAAATATCATCATAATTATTAGAGTCATTATTTTCAGAATAATTAATATTACTTTCAACTAAATTTTTAAAAGTATGACAAATGATTGGTCTTAATTCAACATTACTATAAAGTAAAGAACATAAATCTGAAGCAAATTCATCTGTAAAAGAATCTGTTAAATCAGTTGGTAAATTTGCAAAATTTGGTAAAGTTGACCAAATTTGTTCAATGATTGTCTTGTAAATTTTTAATTGAATTGATTCATTTGGTAAATCAATTAATTTTTCATCAAATTTTTTAATTAATGGTAAAAGATCATTTTTAAAAGTTGAAATTTTTGCATTTTTAATATTATCTCTTAATAATGGTAATAACCATGCTCTACCAGGTTCATTGGTTTCAGTTAAAAGATTTAATGGTAGAATATTTAAAATCATTTCTGGACCTAAACTGTTAATTGCTGAACCAATAACTAATTCAATTTCATCTTTTAAATTAATTGTTTCATTATCATTATCATAAGTTGATCTTAAATTATCAATAATTAATAATAATTTATTAAAATGTGTATTTGCTTTAAATTTTAATTTTTTAAATGCAATACTTAAAATTTTTAAAATTTCATTTAAAATTTTAAAATATTTAATATTCAAAGAATTAACGAAAAATTCTGATAAATCTTTAATAAAATTATTAATAATTTTATTATTTTGATTATTCAATAAAAATTCATCATTAATGCCTTTATTTAATATTTCAATGAGACAATTTGTTGCTGAGGTTGAAATTTCTTTTGAATCATTTGATAAATAAATTGAAATCATATCAAAAATCTTTAAAATTGCCATTAAAGATGAATTTGGATCAATAGTTGATAAAATTTGAATATTTTTAATAATAACATTAAACCAAGAATTGATTAAATTTAAATCATTATTTTCAGGTTTTAAATCACAAATTAAATTTAAAATATTTAATAAATCATTACTATCATTAAATGAATTGAAAAGATTTTCAAAACATTGAAAAGTTTGTTGAATAATATATTGATCATTTAATTTTGTTGAATTTAATAATAATGTTGTTAAATTATTTAATTGATCCTTTGGATAATTAATATTTGATAAGATAGTATTTGTTAATCTTAATGAATGTAAAATATTTGAATTATCATTTGAATCTAATGAATCATTCAAAGTTTTCAAATTAAATGATATTATTAATAATGATGATGATGAAATTGTTAAAGGTGGAATTGGTAAAATTTTTAATAAAATTGATTGAATAGCATCTATAGATCTTTTTCTAATCTTTGGTCTTGAATCTTGTGTTAATTCTAATAAACCTTGTAAACCTCTTTGTGGTGAAATGATTAAATTATTATCATTATTCCAAGATTGTAAATCTTGTGAAATTAATAAAGATTCTAAACAACCGATTGAAGATCTAATTAATGGTGGTTGTGAATTTTCATCAGTAATTAAAGGAGCGATTTTAGTTAAGATTTCGGAAAACTTTGATCTTAATAATTTTTTTGGTAAATATTGTAAAATAATATCTAATAAATAAGTTGTTGATGTAGCTAATTGTAAATCTTTAATAGAATAATTATTATTTAAATCTATTGATTGATCTAATAAGGACATGAAAGAGACCGTATAATTAATTAAATTTTTTGAAGTATCATTTGTTTGATGATCCTTAATATTATCTTCAACAGCAGTTAAAATAATGGCAATATGTTTTTGATTATCTAATTTTGAATTAATTTGTAATCTAATTTTAGATAATTTATCTTCAAGTTCAAGTAAATGAGCTACTTGATCTGAATTCATCTTGAGTTTGATGTTATGAACGGTTGCGAAAGATATAAAATGAAAAGAGTATATCAAGTAATAGATGAGATGAGATGAGGTGAAATCTTTTAGAAAGAACAGAAAATTTTTCATAATGGAAAGGCAAAAAACCGAACAGAAACAGAAGCATCATTAAAAACGAGGAAAGTCATATGCTGTAAAAAAAAACAACAACAACAACCAGAAATGAAATTAAAATCAGCAAATTAAAGACGAGAAAATTTTAACTATCACAATCAAAATATAGTGGAAATAAACTAGGAAAGATAAGTAGAAATGACTTGTGGATTGGTACGAATAAGATTAGCTCGATTTGGTAGAAAAAATTCACCACTATATAATATAGTTATTGCAAATTCACATAAAGCTAGAGACGCTAAACCTATTGAAGTTATTGGAACATACAATCCTAAACCTAAATTATTAACGGTAAAGCAAAAACGTAAAGGTATTATACCAATAAAGGAAGTTAATTTAGATTTTGATAGAACGAAATATTGGATTGGTGTTGGAGCACAACCAAGTGAAACTGTGACCAAATTATTGAAAAAAAGTGGTATTCTTGGGGAAGAATGGGGTAGAACTAATAGTAAAGAAATTTTAGAGAATAGAAAAGAAGTCTTTGAATAGTTAACATACTTTATTTTTCATTCTTTCATGTAAATAATATTGTCTAAATAAAGAAATGAGTATAATTATAAAAGTATAAGTATAAAATATAGAAAATATGTTTATAAAAAAGTGGTATGTTTCTTTGATAAAAATGTTTCGGCGGTTAAATTATTTTTGAAAAGGGGGGCGTTTGTAGTATTAAAAATTTAAAAAAAAAACAACAGTATATAAAATGGAAGGAATTGAAACGAAACAAACAAACTTATATTATATTAAATTAATTGTAGTTATTAGATATATTATGTAGATATAAAGAAGAACCTAATAAGTTGTTATTACTACTATTAGTATCATCATTATAAGTATCATAGTTATTATTATTATCGTCATCATTATTATTGTTATTTATTTTGAAGAAATTTTGTCCCTTAATCATGTCAAAATCATTTGAAGTATCTCTAATTAATTCAATAAATTGTGGTGGTGGTATATTCGAAGAATTTGCCAATAACAATAATCTATTTTTCCTATTTATATCATTAACTGAACTGTTTTTGGACAAGAAACTGTCTTTTTTAATTTCTTGTAATAGTCTACTACGAATTAAAGTTAAAAGAATTGCAGAATGTGAACAACCGATTTCAATTTTTTTGAAATCTGCTTGTTTAATTGAAATTTTTGCTACACGGTTTAATATACCATAAGGTGGATTGCTAGTATCAAATGGGGTTATTTGAGGATCTGTTGTTATTCCTTGATATAATGATGTTAATAATTTAATAAACTGTGGTGTGAAGGAATCCGTTAAATTTGCTGAATCTAAGGGATATCTAATTGAAATGTCTGAAACTGTTGAAGCTAACGATGAGGTTGATCTTTCTCTTTTCTTATTGAAAAAGGGTGGTAAGAAAGAATTTGAAGTACTCGTGGACGAGGATGATTGTTGGTAATTGTAAGGATTCATCGAGTTTACAGGCGTTATTAATTGAATGTTATTACGTGGATCTACTTGTACGGGATCGATTTGAATTTTTTCAAAATTTTGTGCTAACGATATCTGTGCAGACATAGTGTTATGCTCAGTATTTGAGGATTCTTTATCATTTTTGGATTGTTTCTGTTGTTTGGAACGGTTACGACGGTTACGATGATGGTAATGAAACTTGTTTTGTAATCTTTCGAGGAGCATGGCGGTATTGTTGTTGTTGAGGGCTAGTGGGAGTATGAAGGGTAATACCAAGAACAGCCTACAAAGACGTTAATGAGCATCTGTTAATATACCAATGAAATTGTCCACCAAGGCATTTATTAATCAATTATAATCTATAATCAGTAGAGGCAATTGCGAATGTGCCCAGAAAGAGCTGCACAACGCTGCAGTGCCCCGCGTTGATTTGGTAATCCGTGCGTTTTTTTGCAATAAACGAGAGAAACTGCGCGGGTTTTGCAGCAACGAGAAACTGCAACCTCCGTGCAAACGCTGGACAGTAATATTACTATCATTGTTATTAATACGCTACAAAGCAATGGATGCAGTCCAGAACAGAACAAACACAGTCCCTGTTAGTGCCTCAGGATCAACAACACTCGGTTTGCATTCTCCACGGTTTCACATTCATATGCATACTGTAACCAACAACAACAACAACACATACCACCATCCTTATGAACCTTACCACATTCAGACTCAGTTAATGGATGCCATTACCAGGGCCCTCGATAATAATAGCTCGGTGGCCATTTTGGAGAGCCCCACAGGAACAGGCAAAACTTTGTCCTTAATCTGTGCAACGGTTTCATGGTTACGAAATCATAAGACTCAATATTTTAATCAAAATAATACCATTTCAGATTCTAATTCCGGTTTTGAATCCAACTCTGACTCGGATTCTGAACCTGAATGGGTAAAAGAACAGTACCACAATGTAAATCTTAAGAATATCGAGTCAAATTTTAAGGAGTACGAAATTCATTTAGATAATCTTGAAAAGGAAAATACCAATGATAAGAAAATTGTTTCAAGTTTAAACAATTCATTACCACCTCCACGTAAACGTCAACATATTAATATCTCCATAGATGATGATGATTTACTTGTTAATTATCAAAGTGATAATGATGAAACAATTACAAATAAACAAAAACTATCTTCTGATATAGATAATCTTTTACAAAAACTTGACAGTGATGATAATCAAGACATAGTCTTGCAAAATGAAATAGAAAATCCAATTAAAATTATCTTTGCTTCAAGAACTCATTCACAATTAAATCAATTTGCCAACCAATTAAATTTACCAAAATTTCCATCCTCATTTAAAGATTTTAAGACAAAAATTGATTTGTTTAATGAAAGAATTAAATTTTTACCATTAGGCTCTAAAAAACAATTATGTATTCAACCATCCGTTAAAAAATGGAATTCTGTAGAAGCCATCAATGACGCTTGTTATGATTTAAGACATTCAACCGAAGAGACAAATAAAAAAAAAAATTATGGTTGTGAATATTATAATAATATTAAAAATGATTCAAATCTTAAAGATTTTAAAGATAATGTCTTCACAAAAATCTTGGATATTGAAGAATTACCAAATTTAGGAAAATCATTTAAAATTTGCCCTTATTATGCATCAAGAGATTTAATTTCAATGACTGAAATTTTAACTTTACCTTATCAGTATCTTTTAAATGAATCAACAAGAGATTCATTAAATTTAAATTTAAAAGATTCAATTATTATTATTGATGAAGCACATAATTTAATTGAAACAATTAATAACATATATTCATCACAAATTAATTTAAATGATTTATTAATATCACAATTAGGTTTAAATAATTATTTAAATCATTTTAAAAAAAGATTAAATCCAATTAATAAAGTTAATTTAATTAAATTAATTAAATTAATAACAATTTTAATTGATTTTATTAAAAAAAATTTTAATCCCAAAAAAATTGGTTTAAAGATTAATTCAATTGATATTTTAAATAATAATAATGCTGATATCTTAAATATACATAAATTAATTAATTACATTCGTAAATCAAAAATTGCTTATAAAATTCAAACTTATATGCAAATGAAAGAAGAAACTCCATCATCATCTTCACAACCAATTTTATTTAAATTAATTGATTTTTTAATCACTTTAACGAATCCATCAAATGAAGGTCAATTTTTCTTTGAAAAAAATTTTACCATTAAATACATCTTATTAGATCCATCAAAAAAATTTAAATCAATTATTGATCAATCAAAATTAACAATTCTTGCTGGTGGTACCATGCAACCAATTTCAAATTTAATTGAAACTTTATTCAATTCAATTCCAAAGGAAAAAATTGAAATTTTCTCTTGTGGTCACATTATACCTGATTCAAATTTAAAAGTTTTCATGACAAATAATTTAAATTTTAATTTTACCTTCGATAAAAGATTAAATAATAATTTAATTAATAATGATTTACCAAATTTTATTAAAAAATTATCAATTAATATACCAAAGATTGGTGGTATAGTTATTTTCTTCCCAAGTTATCAATATTTAGATACAATAATTAAATCATGGGAAAATTTAAATATTTTAAATTCATTAAAATCTTTAAGAAATATCTTTTATGAAATGAAAGATGGTAAAGATCCTTTACCCGATTATATTAAATGTATTAATGATATTGAAAATGATGATAATATAAATAAGAAAGGTGCTATATTATTTGCTGTTGTTAATGGTAAATTATCTGAAGGTATTAATTTTGAAAATAATTTATGTCGTGCCGTGGTAATGATTGGTTTACCATTTCCAAATATCTTTAGTGGTGAATTAAAATTAAAACAAAATTTCTTGAAACAAAAAATTTTAAATTCTGGTGGTACAATTAATGATTCAAATTTAAAGATTAAAGAATTTTTTGAAAATATTTGTATGAAATCTGTTAATCAAAGTATTGGTAGATCAATTAGACATGCAAATGATTTTGCAATAATTTATTTATTAGATATTAGATTTAATCAAGATAATATTAAATCAAAATTATCAAAATGGGTTAAAGATAGAATTCAAGATGAAAAAAATATTGATAAAATTATGATTGAAACAAAAAAATTTTTCATTGAAAAATAATTTTTTTTTTTTCAAAATTATTATAAATACTATTGCATATTTGTACCCGTATAAACACTAAATTCATTAAATACTTCTAATAATGTCTTTGTAAACCAACCATACTCATTTAATGAATCTTTTGTAATATCAATACAACGTTGTCTTGTAACGGGACAAACTTTAACGTTTGTAGTTAATAATGGTAATAAGGTTATACAACATCTTCTCCATTTATGACCTTCTTTTGAAATAATTTCATATTCATTATTAATCATATCATTTTTAAAATTAAATGTTTCAGAAATGAATTCACTCTTGATAGTTACATTTAAATCATTATTATTATTATTATTTGGAAATTCAATTTTTTCATTAAGTAAAATTCCTAATGATGTAACACAAGAAATATCAATTAAATTTGTTATTTCATTAATTTTATTCTTTGCATAATTAAATAATAATTTTCTGAATAGATCAATACATCGAATTTCACTTATTTCATAGATTTTTTTAATATTATTATTATTATCATCCATTCCATTAATTAAATTATCAAATCTTAATTTATTTAATGATTTATCATTTAAAAATTTTAATAAAAATTCATTAAATTTTAAATTAAAATCAAATTTATTAATTGTTTCATCAATATTAAATTTATTTAATTTAATATTTAAATTACCTCTAATATAAACATTAAATGTTTGGTATAAACTTAAACCTTTACCAATTAATTCCCAATTTTCATTTAATGGAATAAACATAACATGATAAAGTCTTTGTGATGCAATACAATATTTATAAGAAACACGTGAAACATCATAAATTATACATGCAACTAAACCATCAGGTGAAATACAAACACCATAAATTGATAAATTTGTTTCATATTTATTAAATTCATTAAATTTATTATTCCAATTATTAAATTTATGTTCTAAATGTAATGAAATCTTTAAATCAGAATTTAATTTTAATAAATTTTCATTTTCATTGATATTTAATGTTGTATTATTTGATAATAATGTTACATTAATATTATCAGGATGTTTAATAATGTAAAATTCATTTGTGAGAGGCAAAGGAAATGGTACCGATTGTATAGTTTCATCGATAATACAATATTTATATAATTTATCTTGTGTAGTAATTAAAATATCTTTATCATTAATAATGACAACATCAAAAATTTTAAATCTAGATAAAGATTTAATTATTTTCACATCAAAAGTTATTGTAGGTTCAATAGAATTAATCTTTATTAGATAAACTGAATTATTTGAAAGTGTTGCTACTATATAATCATTTTCCCAAATAATTTTCGTAACCCATTGTTTAGAATCATCATCATCTGTTAGAGTGATAACTTGAACAGGAATATAATTATTATCATGTGTTGCTAAATGTTGAAATATGATTAATTGATTCATTTCATTACCGACTACAATCAATGAATCATCATACGAACACCATTCAAAGGAATGATAAGCTCTATAATCTAAAGACAATTCGGATTGATCTAAATTTGATATCATACTAGCGTTTTTATAAATAATAACATTACCATTATTAGTTAACCCTGCGATTAAGTTAATAGAATCATTTCTTGAAGGTTTTACCATTCTAAGAAAAGAACTTGGTTGAGAATTAATTAAAGTATTATTTGTCGCTATTTCGAATTCGAATTTATTATCAACGGGCAAAGGTAATTCTTTAACATGAAATAATTCCTTAGCATTACCATTGACTTTTGATTGATATATTGGCTTGGCTACAGTAATGTGGGGAGTAGTATTGAAATATAAAGTACCGTCGTTTGACCATTGAACAACGTTATTCCAGTCAACAAATTCTTTTCTAACAAGCGGCAAAGTTTTCAGTAATTTCATCCTATAAAATACAGCTTTAATATTTGGTTTCTTACAGCATTTTTATCATGTTAAATTTACATTATTTGTTTTTAATAAACGACGCGTTTAATTGTTATAAGAAACGTTTAACAATTAAGCAAAGAACAAGGAATTAAGAAAATAGTTGAAAATAGTAGAAAATAGTAGAAAAAACAGTTTGTTTGATACTATAAAACTGAAACATTGATAAGTTGATAATTGAAAAATAGATGATTTTCATAACGTGGTTGACATCCTTTGTCATCTTAAATGTGGGTCTTACATTTGCTCAACAATGTGCCATGTACGGTAATTGTGGTAAGAAATCGATATTTGGAGCTGAATTACCATGTCCCATAACAGATCCCGATTTTAAAGCCCCTAAGGTTTCTGATGAATTGAAGAATTTACTGGTTACCACCTGTGGTGAAGAGTGGAATGATTCCGAATACGTTTGTTGTACAATTGATCAAGCAACCGCTTTACGTGATAATTTACAAAAAGCATTACCTTTGATTCAGTCATGTCCTGCTTGTATCAAAAATTTTAAAAATTTATTTTGTCAATTTACTTGTTCTTCAAAACAAGGAGATTTTTTAAAAGTTACAGGTACTGAAAGATCAAATACTGATAAAGATATTGTAAATGAATTAAGTGTCTTTATGAATTCATCTTGGGCTTCCGAATTTTATGATTCATGTAAAAATGTAAAATTTTCAGCTACTAATGGATTTGCCATGGATTTAATTGGTGGTGGTGCTAAAAATTATTCACAATTCTTAAAATTTTTAGGTGATGCTAAACCTTTACTTGGTGGTTCTCCATTTCAAATAAATTTTAAATATGAAAATGATGATAATCGAAATGATCTAGATTTTTTTAATGATATCGTTTATCCATGTAACGATCCTACATATAAATGTTCTTGTCCAGATTGTCAGGATTCATGTCCCGTCATGAAACCATTGAAAAATAATGTTTGTAAAATTGGTGGATTACCATGTTTTTCATTTGATATACTTACAATTTATGTTATCATTGCTATTATTATTGGAATATGGCATATCTTCATATTTAGAAACAGGAGAAAAAATGCAAGAATTTTAAACGATGAATTACAACCTAATAATGATAACTCTACTGATCAAGTTAATGATAATTCAAATGAAGATTTTAATCCATTAATTAATCAAGAATCATCAATTAATATATCTCATACAAAGAGTTATTCTTTAAATACTAAGATTGCAAACATGACTTGTGGTATTGTTCAAATCGCAGTTAATAGACCTTATATGGTTTTATCATTTACATTTATCCTCGTATTAACATGTTTGGGATTATTATTTGAATTTGGTAGCTTAGAGACAAATCCAATAAATCTTTGGGTAAGTAAAAATTCTCCAAAATATAAAGAAAAACAATATTTTGATGATAATTTTGGTCCTTTTTATAGAACTGAACAAATTTTTGTTGTCAATGAAACTGGTCCAATTTTATCATCTTATGAAACTCTTAAATGGTGGTTTGATATAGAAAAAGAAATGACAGAAACCTTAACATCAAATGAAAGTTCTACTTATCAAGATTTATGTTTTAGACCTACACAGGAATCAACATGTGTCATTGAATCTTGGACACAATATTTTCAAGGTATTTTACCAGATAAAGAAAATTGGGAAAATCAATTGAAAATGTGTACAGACTCACCAGTAAATTGTTTACCAACTTTTCAACAACCTTTAAGGACAAATTTATTATTTAGTGACCCAGATAATGTATTTAAAGCTAATGCATTTGTTGTGACACTTTTAGTTGATGATCATACAGAGGCTGCACAAGTTTGGGAACATAAATTAGAAAATTATTTATTAAATTTAAGGAAAAATGCTCCTGAGGGATTAAGAATTAGTTTTAGTACAGAAATATCTTTAGAAAAAGAATTAAATAGCAATAATGATATTATAATCGTTTGTGCGTCTTATTTGGTGATGTTTTTATACGCATCAATTGCTTTGAAAAGAAATGGTAAAGGTAGCATTTTAAGTAAATCGAGAGTGTTATTAGGTTTTGCAGGGATCTTAATCGTTGCGTCTTCTGTTATTTGTGCAGCAGGTGTCTTAAGTGCTTTTGGAGTTAAATCAACATTAATTATTGCAGAAGTAATTCCATTTTTAATTTTAGCTATTGGTATTGATAATATTTTTTTAATAACACATGAATATGATAGAATAACTGAAATTTGTCCACTGTGGAGTTCAAATGAAAGAATTATTAAAGCTTCTACACGTATTTCACCATCTATATTAATGTCATTTATTTGTCAAGCTGGTTGTTTTCTATTAGCTGTATTTGTCTCTATGCCAGCTGTTCGAAATTTTGCACTTTATTCTGCTGTAGCTGTTTTGTTTAATGTTATCTTACAATTAACAGCTTATGTTTCTATTCTTTCAATTTATGAAAGAAAAATCATCATTACTCCAAGTGGTAGTAGTTTAAATACAGACTCTTTAGATGATGAAATTAATTCATCTAAATTTAAGAAAAATTATTTTAATTTTATTTCAAAAAAAAGAAAATTATTAGGTATGTTCATTTCATGGGCTTTGATTTCTTTAGCTGTTATTCCTAAAATTCAATTAGGTTTAGATCAAAATTTAGCTGTTCCACAAACTTCATATTTAGTTGAATATTTTCATGATATTTATCGATATTTGAAAGTTGGACCACCAGTTTATTTTGTTGTTAAAGATTTGGACTTGAAGAAAAGACATAATCAAGAGAAAGTATGTGGTAGATTTACTAAATGTAATGAGAACTCATTAGCAAATATTTTAGAACAAGAAAGATCGAGATCAACAATTATCGAACCAGTTGCGAATTGGTTTGATGATTATATGATGTTTATGTCTCCAAATTTAGAACAATGTTGTAGGTTAAAGAAAGGTACATCTGATGTTTGTCCTCCTGCTGCATCACCAAGACGTTGTGAAACATGTTTGAAACCAGGTCAATGGGATTATGATATGGAAGGGTTCCCATTAAATGAAGAATTTATGAAATACTTTGATATATGGATTAATTCTCCTAGTGATGTATGTCCTTTAGCTGGTGAAGCTCCATATTCAAGATCTATTGTCTTTAATGAAACAAATATCATTTCATCTGTATTTCGTACAGCTCATAAACCACTTACATCTCAAAAAGATTTCATTGATGCTTATAATGATGCTATCAGAATTAGTGATTCTTTTGAAGAATTAGATGTTTATGCTTATTCACCATTTTACATTTTTTTCGTTCAATATAGAACGATTGTAAATTTAGCATTAAAACTAATCTTTTCAGCATTTCTTTTAATCTTTATCGCATCATCGATCTTATTAGGATCTGTAAGGACTGCAAGTTTATTAACCGCGACGGTTATGATGGTAATTATTGATATTGGTGCATTAATGGTGTTATTTGATATAACATTAAATGCAGTCAGTTTAGTTAATTTGGTTATTTGTGTTGGTTTGGCTGTTGAGTTTTGTATTCACATTGCTAGAGCATTCACAATGATTCCTCAAGATAAAGCTACAGATTGTGAATCAAGAATGAAATATGCAATGTTAACGGTTGGTGAATCTGTCTTTAATGGTATTACTTTAACCAAATTTATTGGGGTTTGCGTACTTGCTTTTGCTCATTCCAAAATTTTCCAAATTTTTTACTTTCGTATGTGGATTTCATTAATTATCGTAGCATCGTTACATGCTTTAATCTTTTTACCTGTATTGTTGTCACTGTTTGGTGGTAAATGTTATGTTTACGAATCACTAGATACAACAACAACAGCAGCGCATTTATCTGGCTCTGTAACTGCAGGAGACTCTGTCAGCGAGGACACGTTCCAGCAACAACCAACTGATACCTAAATACATAGTTATATATAAGATCTACTAATTTTAAGTACAAATAATATTATTCTGAATATTTTATTCCTATGTTCAAAACTCCGAAGAGCGATACAGGAAACCCCGAAAATTTACATGAAAAGTATAAAAGCTGTACAAAACAAAACTATTTGAAGAGCAAAAAATTTTTATATTTCTGATAAATGTATAGACATTATTTATAATCATTTCAATACAAAAGGCTGATAGACTAAAAAGATAAAAATGAGCTGGCTGCTGAAAACTTATGAACAGGCTTTAAAAAGGTACCCTAAGAGAACAAATGCTATCATGACAGGAAGTTTATTTGGTATAGGAGATGTATCTGCACAAATTTTTTTTTCTAATGAAAAGATTCAAAAAGACGGCGACATTAAGAATTCAGAAACTAAATCAAATGTACTCGAGAAATTTGATTTTATTCGCACTTTAAGATCAATAGTTTATGGTTCATTATTATTTTCTTACGTCGGTGATAAGTGGTTTAAATTTCTAAATAATAAAGTAAGATTACCTGGAAATAAAAATTCAAAAAAAGTTAATATGTTATTTAGAGTCATTGTAGATCAATTTGGTTTTGCTCCTTTGGGTTTAATTGGATATTTTGGGTGTATGACATTATTAGAAGGAAAATCATTGAAATCGGCAGAAATTAAAATTAAAGAACAATGGTGGGATACTCTTTTGACAAATTGGAAAATTTGGCCAATGTTTCAAATCATCAATTTTTCTTTTGTTCCACTACAACATCGTTTATTTGCTGTTAATATAGGGTCAATCTTTTGGAATACTTTTCTTTCATATAAGAATTCAAAATCATCAATCACACAAAAACAATATTCTGTCTTATACCCACCATCAGTAGAATAAAAATAGAAAAAGTAGATAAATAAACAAAAGCACATAAATAACTTTATAAAAATAATTGTTTCAAAAATTAAAAATAAATACTCCGATACGGGGAGTCGAACCCCGGTCTCCACGGTGAAAGCGTGATGTGATAGCCGTTACACTATATCGGATACTATTGATGGAAAATGTGATGTAGTGAGTCCTTCAATGTAAAATGATATCTTAATAAATAGACGCCGAACTTGAGTGTAATATGATAGTCCTGATGTTAGTTATTAAATAGCTTGGTTCTTTTATAGTATACAAAAGTATTTAAGTTTAGAACTCGCTTCTCTCGTTCTTTATATATATCTTATAAAAAGGTTACCCTGTTGGAGTAACCATTCTCGAGACGAAGTCTTCGAATGGTTACCAAGGAAACAATCTTGACATGTCCTAACTTTGTCAATTAGGGTCAGAAATATATATGTGATATTCGATTCACTATATCACGCAAAAAACTAGGTGAAACATTGTATTCAACAAAAATCTATTAAACAAATGATTCGAAATGTTCCAAGTTATAAATGATTAAATAACCTAAAAAGGCTTTTATAAGTAAATATATAGTATAAATAACTCAAACTGTAGTCTAGGAAAAAGAGAAAGGTTAGATGAAAGAACACAACATAATAATACAGAAACTCATGCAAAAGAAACAGGGTGTTGATTATGATGGGTCAGGAAGTGAAAATGGTGAACGAGCAAACAGAAAATGAGATTACGCAACATGAAAACAAGAAGATTAAAAATAAGCAGTAGTGATTCTAAAACGTATAAAAAGGAGACGAATTTTAATAATGTTAACGATTATATTGTTGAACAAACAATAATCTGTTGAATATTTACTTGTTGAATATTACTTGTTGAATATTTACTTGTTGAAGATACACGACTACTAAATATATAAAAGGACAAGATATGTTACTCTTGCTTCTTATTTTATTTTATTTTACGTTACCAATAATTATATAAAAATATATACATCAAGATATAAAAAGTGTTCTAAAGTATCTATACTGGTAGGATTGATCATTGATGATGACATTTTTTATCTAGTTTACTTAATTTGATATTCTTTAGGTTCGAAATAAAAATTGGAATATAATTTTTATTTCTGTTTTTCTTTGGACATCATAAAATATTTGAGTGAAAATTTTTCACCCAATTGCACCTCAATTAAGTGCGTTTCAATTTTTGTTTCTTCTTTGTTTCACTGTAGTTAATAGTTGGACTAATAAACATACGTATAAAACTTGATATCTTAGAATATATCGTGTAACAAATAGTACCATATATATTTGTGTACCGCTTCAGCATTTACAGTTAAACGAGAAGATTGGAGACAATCAATGGTGATTCCAAAAGATATAAAAAGGAGACGAATTCTAAAGAAGTTGAGGATTACATATAGTTACTTAATAGAATAATATAACAACGAATAAATATATAATTTA
>JAMSGN010000230.1:0-25096 GCA_030462905.1 Jamesozyma gamospora
TCGAACCGCTGATCCCGGCGTTATTAGCACCGTGCCTTAACCAACTGGGCCAAGGAATCATATTTTTATGATATTTTAATGTTAAGGATAGTAGTAGTCTATCCAAGAGAGTACTAATTTTTCCATCTAATCCTAGTCCAATTTACTTTTAAAAGTTGATGATGATGTTTAGAATAGATCCAGGTTGAAATTGGAATCATGAATGCTGGTTTAGGTTGAGAAAAAGAGAAATAACTCAATCAAGGGAAATCATTAATGTATGAGAAAAATTGATTAATGAGTTAAACTAAAAGGAATAATAAGGTAGTGGAAAAGAAGCCAGAAGTTAATAGATTAGAACGAAGAACCCAAGTAATAAGAATAATAATTGGAAAATAATGATGAGACAAGTGGAACGTAACAATGAGTTAATCCATAGTAATTAGGAATAAGTGGGCAAAGCAACTATTAGTCAAGGTGATGTAAAAGTAAACAACAGATAAGATAAGAAACTGTTAATGAAAGAGAACCATGTAGAAGTAAGTTAAAAGAAACACTGGTCTAAGGATTTTGATGGAGGTACCATTACTTAGGTAAGAGAAAAAGAAAGAGGAAAACATAAAAGAAAACAGCTGAAAAGGAATTAACATAAATGAGAGAATTATGAATGTGTAAAATGATTTAGTTGTGTTTCCAAAACTTATATAAAGGACATGAATTGTCTTAAGTTTATAGTTTATAGTTTATGTTTATATTATTATATATTAGTTTGTATTTGTTTTTAGTTTTTAAGAGAATAAGCGTTTATGACACATTAAAAACTTAGGAAGAAGTAACAAAAGAATATACCGATCCATATTTTTGACATTTTCTACATCATTTTTACAATAAAAATTTTCAATTAGATGTCAAATTATAATTTATTGTATAGTTTTACTGAATGATTTTGTGCTAAAAGTTTTTTTGGTGCAATCTTTTTAATTTTTAGAAAACTATAGTTAGTTTCCCTTTACGCAAATTAGTTTGAAGGAATATAAATCTAAAAAGAATATAAATCAAGAATTACAAAAGTTATAAATACTATAAAAAAAGACCTATTTACACAAATAACATTCTTATTTGTTTTTTTGATTAATCGAAAAGTAACACAGACACTTACTGATACTGTTTATTCCAGTTTTATATTTGATTTTCATTTTTGGCTGGGAAAAACGGTTCTACGTCATTATCAGATTCGTCACTCTTACTTAAAAGATTTAATTCTTTATTTGAAAAACTTTTGGTTTTAGATAACCCCTTAGTTATTTTTAAAGAATATTTTGGTTTGTTAACCTCTGTGAGCAAACAGGGCTCAACATTTTTATCCCTTTCCCCTACTTCTAACATATTCAGGAATTCTTGTGAGATCCTTTTCTTGTTTTCCTTTTTATGAGGTACAAATTTGTTTCCAATAATACTACCTAGATTTTGTAAAACCACTTTGAATATATCGTGCTTGACAGCCTCCATGAATTCGTCTCTTGACCAAACCTTGTTAGAATAACGAAGATCTGGAACACGTACAGTTAATTCATTAACGTCTGTTAACAAACTACGGGACCCTTTGTAAGAAACAGACATAACAGTTTTCTTAATCTCGATATATTTAACATTGAAATACAATGCCGATCTTTCTACCATTTCATCAATATTCTGCTCATGTTGGTTGAAAATAGAGTTTGCAATGACTTTATTTTTATGCTTCCTTAGTTTACGCGGCTTTTCATTTTTGCCTTTTCCAGTATTCAACTGTATTCCTTCTAAATCCCAAGAATCCACGTCTTTCACCATTTCATTTACAGAAGAAGTACCATTTGAACCCATTTCACTAATGTTAGATGTACCTATTTTGTTTGGAAATTCTGTGGACTCAAAGGTCAAATTCGTAAGTTGCTCTGAGGCAACAAACCCCTGTACTTTTGGAAATAAGTACTCCATGATCTTATCTGCAGTTACATTATCCATCCTAAAAATTATGGGTTGAATCGATACAATTAATTCTTCCAAATTTGATATACCACCAACTGGCGAGCTTTGAATCCAAGATATATCAATCATTGGAAGATTTTCATCGTAATTAATTTGACTTATATAGGGAGATAACAACCTACTAAAAATTGGATTCATTTGTCTATTGTAGCAACTGAGAGACGATATGCTTATTTTATTACTATTGACATCGTCTATGCTTTCTGATCGAGTGAACATCGAATTGCCTAAGCCAATGGTGATAAATGGATCATTATTCATATCATTCATTTCCCAAATCAATTCATCAGTTCCTATTAACCATGTTAACCTTTTAGTATTCTTGTTCTGAGTCCCAATAGCGTCGTAATTCTTCTTTATAGCAGTCATCAATATTGCAAGTCTTAAAATATTTGTTTGAATCTCGTAGGCTAACTCTTTCATATATTTTCTATACATCTTTGGTTTGTTCAATTTCAAAAATGCTCTCGTATAAATCAAATCTTTAACTTTTTCTTGTAAATTCGAGACGACCAATGGATTTAGTTTATCTAAGTTGTTTCTAATTTCTTCTGCAAGAAGGATTTTTGATAGTTTTTCGATTCTGTCATCAATATTACTGCCAAATGAAAGCAAATCACGAGTTATAGCATAAACAGAACAATATTGTGCTGAGCTAGAAGTAATAATTAAACCGGGAAATCCAATTCTAACTCTAGCCTCTGTTGGAATAGTTATTTTATCGTTATCATTAAAGAATAATGGATTAGGTTGACTGTAAGTAAAAAACATAGATCTTCTTTCTAAAAATACATGTTTCCCTATGATAGATCCATCAAAACAAACTTCTAATGGAATCCAGGGGGGCCAATAATCTGAATTTCTTGTAACACCATAACCGTTTTTGTGAAATAGTCTAGTTTCCTTTGACAGTAAATCTTCCTTATACAAAATGAACCCTTGTAAGTCTTTGGTTATTGAACAGTATCTGGTTTCTACAAGAGTGTCAAAATCCATGACCATTTTTTCTCCAGATTTTCTCATCCATTGAACAATATCAATAATTCCTACCTCAATATCTTTAGCGGAAAAAATGACAGCAGTATTTGGTTCCAAATCTGAACATATTTGAACTTGTGGAGAAATGAATCGAAACAAATATCTATCTACCGCATCAAAACGGTCATCTTGTACTTTTTTAATAAGATCTTCAAAGTTTTCAATAAAATCCGTATTTGATGTCATATCTTCATTATTCATCTGTCCTACGTCGTCGATTCTAGTTTTTACATAAGTCAAAACGTTTGATAACAGTTCCTTTACAACTTTTACTGACTTATACGTCATGGCATAGCGAATAGTTTTTCTTTCAATTATATTATTTCCATACTCCAAAAGGTGGTCCCTGACTTTCTTATCTATTTTTAACTGAATATTATGAGCCATGAACCTATTGTCGTAAGAAGATTGAACTTTGGCCATAGATTCTCTTCTCATAGAAATAAAAGACTCGATTGTGTTGGTTCTTAAAAGTGATCCTTTTTTAGACTTTAAATTCATATCCTCAAAAATGGGCCCAAAACTACTGGCAACAGAATTTGTTTCTGGACTATCTAAAGAACTCTCTATGGTATCATTGCTATAATTTTGGGAAATCACATCAGACAATTGGAGGTCATTTAAAATCGTGTGAACTATATGCAAGCGGTGTTGTAAGTCATGTTTCTTTTTATGTAACTCCGCTATGTTTTTATCATTTTCTTTATTATGACCGGGCATAGCTTCCAAATTACTCAAAGAAAAATTTAAATTTCTAATCTCTTTTTCGATGTCCTTTTGTCTATTACGTGCAAGGCGTTCTTGGGTTTTTTCTGGGTGGTTTCTTCCAATGAGACACGCATGAGACTCTTCATCACCAAAAGGAAACTTTATGGCATATCCATCGTCATTAAGCTTTCTAAAATATGATATTTTTGGCGAGTATAACAAAGGAAAAGCTTCAAATTTTAATGGTATGGAAACATCTAGAAGCAATTCATTAAGATCCAAAAAATCATTGAAATCGTACCACTCAGATTCATTGAGCATGTTAACATCAATAGATGGCGAAGACCTCGATGAATTTTTACTTTTGGATTCTGCCAGCAAAACTTCATTGATTGTTTCTTCATCAAAAGTAGCCGATATCATTCTCAGATCAACTTCACTACAATCTATCTCACCAGTATGCATTCTAAATTTCCATACTGGTTTAGAACGGTTCAGTTTTTCATTCAAATGGGTTAACTTAATTCTTTTCTGATGTAAGTCAATTTTTAAAGATTTAAACCTACCTTTCACACCAGTAAAGAGTTTTGTATCATTTTCATCTAGCATCATTTGGGGAGTCAAATGCAGATAGATGTGTGCAATAGTAAGAGGTTCGAGATGGAGTTGATACTTTATAGTAAACAAAGAACGCCCAAACTTTGTTTTGTTTGGAATTAAATCTGAGAAAAGTGGCCCTTGACGAATTGGTCCAGAAGTATATGTGTCAAACAACTTCCACCATGTTAAAAAGTGGGAAATTGAGTTAGGGCCTAAATAAATACTGTTTGAAGAGTTCTTTGCAAAAGAGTAAATACCAAACGACATATGAATAAAATTACTTCTGAAACCTTTATAAGAATCGTAAGCTAAATCATTTTTAACAATTTCTGGATTTACCAAATCAATTTCGTAGTGTGCAGAATTTGGGTTATGTCTCATTGTATCACCAATATTGTCAAAATCCCCTGCTTCAAAGAGTAAACCTAATGTCCATATAACACGTCCATCCAACTTCATGTACATCTTATCAAACTTATTAGGTACAGTAAAATCGCGAGTTACCAATTGAAAACTGTTCGAATCAATTTCTAAAAATTTTGTAGGATCAGAATCTTGATGTATTTTTAACAAAGTTTCACCCGACCAGCAGAAAGTCATACCAGCACCATCATCGACTAACTTATAAGGATCATGGGCACCTTTGATATTGATGTGTAGTTCACTGTCTTTGACAAATTCATAAGTCCATTTACCATGAAGTAAGTATCTAAATTTATCCCAAAAACCTAATTTTGGCGAGGGATCTAATTTTGGTTTAGTCAAATAATCAAACCAAAGCATAAACGATTCATAACCAGGCTGTAATGACTTACCCCATGTTATATATGTCGGTGATGATGATTCAACTTTTGTCTTAATATTAAAGTAAGCTTTAACAGAGTTCATGGTACGAATAATGTTCGAACCATAAATTGTATTAGAAATCTTATTGTCAATGTTCACCACAGAATCAACAAACGGAACATATACAGAATGCAAACTCAATTTACTTGGCATCTTTTCTGCAAAAGCAATATCGCCGGCTGTATGTGTATCTGGTACGGATATAATAGGAACAGGATAGTCCCTTAATCTCAACTCCCATAATTCAGTCTTAAACTCAATACCAAGCATAATCAGTAAAGTAAACTTAGTGTTCTTTGGGACACCCTTGCCATTTTTAAATATAAAGTCGTGATAATTATCGACATCAAACGACGGAGGATGAAAAAATAAATTCATCTTATCAACAATGAGATTTGCTACCGTATTCGTTTCTTGTCTTGAAAAAATAGTGTATTCCTTTGTCAGATTAACGTGTTTCTCAATTAAACATGGCATTCCGTGAAAAGTTAGCTTAGCTTTCCTATGCCTCAAAATCCACGATGTAGAAAAGTTTTCATATAATTTATATCTACCCTTTTGTTCAAATTCGAATACGTGATCATCAGTAAAACTTTCAATATTGTTATTTAATTCATTTTCTTTCAAAATTCTAATAGCTTCTTCAAAATTTTTCAATTTTTCTAACCTTTCTTTTTGCTCTAAAAGACCCAATATTAAAATAAGGCCAAGTTCTTGTTCAAACGGATCTTCTTCAACATCAATCATCATTTTATCACATAATAAGTTGATATGGGGGATTTCTATTGGCTCTTGTTCTGTAGGCTGGACTTGTTCAAATTTTCCCAAATTGGAAAATGTTGACCTCAGTTGTTTAAATGATTTATAAACGGTAATTATGTTATCGACAATTTTATAAATTTTAAAATGATATTCAGTACGGAAATGGATAGATGATGTAGTAATCTTCATAACTTCAGAATTTTTACTATTCTTAAAATTCGTTGCCAACTCTCTAATTTTTAAAATGACAACATATACAGTTTTTTCTTTAATATATACAGAAGGTACCATAAAACTTATTTCATCTACAGAAATAATGTTAGTTGACTCGTCAAATTGTATATTTTTAGTCACAAATAAAAGAGATGCTTGTTCAGGTAGCATTATATCCACTATTAATTTACTCAAGTTAAACTGTAAAGATTTTAAGAAAGGTGTTGTTTTTACCTTCTTGTCAGAAAATTTTTTTAATTGAGAGTCTGCACTGGACTCGTTTGACTTTGTTATGGAAAAATGATCCCTGATTATACCTTTCATATAAAAAAATAACCATATTATGTTTACATCAAATTTCATATGTAAAACTGGTAATGAGACGATCATTTTATTTGAAAGATCGTGGCGAAAGGTGAAATTAGTAAAATGTAAAATTGATTGGGATACGCTTTCGCACGAATCGTCATCCATTACACGTATAACATTAGCATCAAATATTTCGAAAGATTTTTCTTTATTTGACAAACATATAATGGATTCCTCCAATATGATGCGAATACCACGAGTAATATTACTTAAATTAAAACCGTCTTTGCTAAATGGATCCATACTTGCAGGGATGTAATCTGATAGTAACATAGAATAAGAAAAATGTTTCAACCTTAATCTTATTGACCAATCAAAATTTTTGGACTGTTTTTCAAGGTTGATATCAGTTGAAGCAAATTTTTGGAATGAACTTTGCGATACCAATAATCCATAAAAGATGTTAAATACCTCATTCAATTTATCTAGTACTATTAAGTCATCAAGGGTAAATTGGGTATGTCTTACTGTACTTTGCATAATTATTTGAGTTTTAGATACTTTTTCAAATATTGTATCAATTCTTTCAAAACCACAGATTGGAATTGACATTGGTAAATCTTTATTATTATCAGGAAATTTCAAATAAGAAAGTTGTGCACCTACAACTTTCAAATAATCAGAAGTAAAAATTTCAATACTGCTATTGGGTTTGTAATTTATAGCATCTTGTTTGACATCAATAAGTTGTCTTATTTTGATATTGCTGGAACTTCTATGATTTAACAAAAATTGAATACTAAATAATTTAAATGTAATATTTTCATCTGTTGATATCTAATATGCTGAAGAAAAATTTGATAGTGTCCCTTTGATTGAAATATTGGGTAATTTTTTTATATTTGATGATATGATACTGGTAAAATAATTTGAATTATCGACATTGTTAATTTTATCTTTATAGTTAAGTTCTTGCTTTTTGGCCTTGTGTGAATTGAAAAACTCAATACCTTGAATTAATTCTTCAATTGTTGAAAAAATTGAGGGATTGACAATATTTGTGGTAAAAGATATACTAGTATTATTTAACGGGATATCATCAGTAAAATATAGTATCAAATTGGTAGTTATTATTAAATTAAGTAAAGGTATTCTTATGGTAGATATTTCATTTATTTTCATCATTGCAGCGTTTGCTGACAATGAAAGTTGGTAGTTTCCCCATATATATTTATTTGGAGGTAATGTTTCTAAAGTAGAGCCGTTGTTAATAATATTTACGGCTTCCAAGTATATTTGAATACTTGAAATAGTGACATACCCGACATTTCTATATGATACCCTTAAATTTTCTATTTTAATATCAAGGACATTTAAAGTTTGTAAATAATATTTGAAATTTTTAGCAACATGTTTTATACTTTCTTTTAACGATGAATTCTCGCCAGGTAAATTAATTTTATCTTGTCCTTCATAGCTAGCATTAAAGTGTTTTAAATGCTCATATGAATGAACATGAACATCTCCAATTTTCAATGAGGATTTCCAACTTTTTAAAGTGATAATTGCAAATTTTTCATTTTTTTTCATATCTCTTGTCATCATTAAATGTGTATGAAATCCCACGTAATTTATAGTTTCTGAAGTTTTTAAATTAGTAACATCATGTATAAATATTTCTAACACTATACTTTTGTCGATTTTGTGTAATAGTGTTATTGTACAAAGATTCAATTCCATCTGTAAACCATTGGGTAATGTTATATGAGATGATTTTATAAATGTATTTAAGGAAAATAGCCATTTTAAAATTTTTATAAATTTTTTATTAACATTGAAAGTAAATGTCTCGTTAACTGAATCAAAATAGCATAAATCACCATTAATATTACTTGAGGTGAATGAATTTAACGCTGGTTTCTGTTTTCTATCATTTTTCAATTTTAAATCAATACCAAATAAATTTATTGATGGTTTCCAACCTACTTTTAAAGTCAATTTTTCGATCTTTAAATCAAATTTTGGTGTAATTATTTTGATACCAAAAATTGTTGTACCCAAGACATAAGAGAATGAAACTTTTTGAATGAAAGAACCCTTAACAAAAATTATCCAAGCAATTGCAAAATTGAAAATTTTTTGGAAAATATAGGAACATAGGAGTAATATTACACCAATTCTAAACAGATCAAACAATTTTGACCATATTTTTTCGAGTAGATACATTTATGATTATTTTTTTTTTATGGAAAGTGAACAGTGTGCTTTTTTATTCATGAATACGAAAACAAAGGCGTAATCACTATTAATTCAGCTCGTTTCGAGGCTAGAGCTATTTTAAATATAAATATTCAATTAAGCGTATTTGACTTTCTAATACAAGTTATTCCTGTAATATTTGAATCACCTAAGGATCACGAATCAATATATAGTTGAATCTGTTGAATATATGTATATGAACACTTCGCAGGTAGCTTAAAATTTTCTATGGGCATTTTCAAGTGGAAAACAAGATTGAATTTCAAGAAAAATAGCTTGTCATTTTTGCCAGTTTAGTTTTAGATGCATCAAGTCTCTTTACAGGGAGAAATGTCAAAAATTTTGCAGATCATTTATTTTACGCGGATATAAAATTATACGGGCCGAAGCATTTACATGAGTTGTTTTCTATGTAAATACTTAAATTCGATTTAGAATTGTAAATATATAGAGTAAGCTTTTCAGATCCTACAGATAATTTCACAATACCAGAAAGTCAATTAGTGATGAAACCGTATCCTTCCTCTTTGCTGGTGTTTTTTAGAGTGAAAAGGCTATTAATCTATACACGAGCACAATTAAAAGCTCATCACTTCTCATATTTAAACGTATGGTACGACCGTCGATGACAGTTTTTAATGTTGAATCCTCAAATAAACCAAGATTAAGGTCTATGATGCATTTTCGCTTGCCATCCTTATCGATGTGTCTTAAAGTGATTGGTTTTAATGAAGAATCATATTTTATACAAACGTCATAATCTAATGACTTTTCATTGTCTTCCTTTGTTATTCTCGATATCATTTCAGTGATAATTTTCTTAGAATCTTCCATGTAACCATCAATTAATTCATTATTTACTATAGAAATTTTCCCTTTAGTAAGTTTTGAATCATTTAAAGATGATAATACATGTAATGGTAATAATGTAGTAATACTTTTTAAATTTTTCTTTAAATAGCTGTAGGAATTTAAAATATATGCATTTTTATCTAATTTATCATGTATCACCGTCGGTGTACATTGTGATAAATCATCAGTATTAGTCTTTACCTGAATCATCATATCCTTTGGTAATCTTAATTTACTAAATCTTTCATTTCGTATCGGAGAAGCTAGTAATTTGGCAAAAAGATTATCTTTAACATTCGACGTTGATTCATTTAATTCTTGTAATAACTTCCTATCTGTAATATATAATTTTTTTTTTTTAGCTACCCATTTTTCAAAATTTGTGAAAAGTGGGGATGTTCTTTTTGGAAGCTTTAATTTTTTTGTTATTTCAGAAACTCTTATCTCTTTTATAAGAGTTTCAATCGTCACCATCTTCTTTTTTTTTTTCTTTGGTTTTGTTTCTCATGAGAAAGTTATGTTTCTTTACACTGAACAAATAACGAATTCTTTAACCGAAAAAAACAAAGTATAAGAATAATTGACACATTATCAAATATATAAAATTTCATTAACATACATATATATATATATACTTTAAATTACAGAAAATATAAAAAATAAAATTGGTTTAATCACGAGTATATAGAACTTGTTAATTTAATATCTTTACCATTTTTAATAGTTTTGTCAGTACTACTTGATCTTTTCTTCAATAAACCTAATGAACCCCAGGTATTACGTCTTGAAGTTTCTTTTCCTTTACTTGAAGTATAATTTTCATTATCCTTTGTAATTGGAATGTTAAAATAATCATTTTGATTAGTTATATCTAATGGAGAGGAAATACTTTGTGGTGAATTTGGATTTGACACAAATGGAATTCTTTTACCATCTTTTGGGCCTACTGTAGTGGTATTATCAATAATTTTATTACTAAATGTTTCTTGAGCCATTTTCATATTAAATGATTCTAATCTTGGGGTTCCAGGTGTTTCAATTTCACCATTTATTAAAGCTGTTTCATTTCTATCTAAATTACCTGAACTATAAACACTATCTTTTCTTATATCATTGGATTTATTTCTTTGAATCTTTTCATCAATATAATTAGCTCTTAATAAATTAGACTTAAATGATGTTAATCTTTTAATATCATGAGTCCATTTTTTAAAACATTTATCATCATCAGATGAAGTCATTTTAAATGTTAAAATCATTGGTTCATCAAAAGCTTTTTTGATTGATAATGGTTTTGTCTTAATTTTATTTTGCTGAATTGATTCTACTGATTTATTATTTTGACCAAGTAAAAATTTACTTAAACCTCTCTTTTCAGATTGTGGTGAGTTAATATTATTATTATTAGTGGTATTATTAGTTTGATCAACTGAAATATCATTAATTTTATTAATAAATAAAGCCTTTGTTTGAATGACAAATTCATTTTCATTTGAACTAATAAATTTACAATCGTTTAATTGAATACTTGTAATTGGTGAAACGTTTGATCTTTGTGGATAATTTAATTGAAAATTATTTAATTTTAAATTTGAAAAGATATCATTATTCTCAAATTCATGTAAATAATTTGTTGTTAATAAAAAATAACTTTTATTGAAATTTTTTGAATCTTTTGTCTTTTTAAATAAATAACCATATCTAATACATTTTGCTAATGGTGATTTAATATTTTCATAAAAAATTTGTGAAAATTTTCTTGGTTTTGGTTTTAAATCACAAGATTTCCAATTCAATAAAGAATTTGGGTGATTTTCAATAAAATTATCCCATTCAATAGCTGGAACTTTTGAAATAATACTTTTTTTCAATTCTTGCGATAAATTTTTAATCATTAAACGTGCTTCAGAATCAATTAAAGAAATATAATTATTTAAAATTAATTGAATTTTACTATAAATAATTTTTTCTAATTGTAAACCAGTTGATTGTAAATTAATAAAAGCTTCTTTTAAATAATTTTCTTCAAAGATTTGACGTTTAATTTGTAAATCTAATTGTAATTTAATTAAAAATGGATCATTTTCTGGAATTAAATTTTGTTCATTATTAATAATAGTTGAATTAAATTCATTTAATAATTTTTGTGTTAATTGAATATATGAACCTAAATTTGTTTGAAAATCATTATTTAAATCCTTAATTTCTTTAATCTTTAAAGTTAATTGTTTCTTTAAATCAATTAATTGTGGTATAATATTATTTAAAATTTCCTTTGATGTTTTAAATTGTTGAATTGCCATTGAAATATGATATTTTTTCAAGATAACTTGAATATCTTGTACAGAACCAGAACCAAATTTCATGAAACCAGAAAAAGCAGAACCATTAATATCTTCTTCTAATCTATGTTCTTGAGTCTTTGTTGGTTTATCAACACTTAATTGTTGTTGTGTCTTTTGTTCAATTAATGGAACAGTTTGTGGTATAGTTTTAATTTTTTTATCTAATAAAGGATCAAAAATTACACCAGAACTTGGATCTAAATCTGTTAAAAATGGAAATTTAATTGAATCCTTTAAGTTATTATTGATTCTACCAAATTGTTCTTGAGTATAAGCAACTTCTTGTAAATAAGTAATTAAACTTTTCAGAATTTTTTTCCATTTATTAAATCTATCTTCTAAGATATGTGTTGGATATTCTTTAACAAAATTATTTTCATGAAAACTATCAGCATCAGCTTTAACGGTAATCGATTTTCTTTTAATATCAGGATTTGAACCAGATCTTTTAAATGATATAATTGGAACATCAGTGTAAAGTGGAGAACTTAAATCTTTATTTGATTCATTTTTCTTAATTGTTTGAGTATTTTTAATAACTAAATCATCAACTGGGGTGGTTTTAGTTGTTGATTTAGTCACTTTAGTATCTTCACTTTCTACGGTATAAGTTTGTTCTAACTCAGTTTCTTTTGAAGGTAAATTGTCTGGAATTTTTTTTTCCAATACTGTCATTTTGAGAAAAAGTAAAAAAAATTAAGTTCCAATAGTATTTTATGAAGTGGAAAATCACAATATGAAATATGATATGGAGTATATTAGAGGATTATGATTATAATTGAAAAAATAAAAGATTAACAGACGAGTTTATGACGAGTTTATTACATTTTTATATGTTTGAAAACAGTAATTACGCATGTTTTAAATAGGCAAGAAAGCCGTGGCAGGTGTAATTGGATATTATGTGACTACCTCCGGATATTCTCAATAATTGCCATACTACAGTTAGTTGAATATGTGAGTGTTAACAGTGAAAGTCTTGTATACTGGCAGTTGTGATTTCCTGTCACCCACTATTCCGTGTCTCGGTTCCGTAAACGGCAATTCCGGACGCCGCGCTTTGGCAGTTGTGCCAAACAAAAAACTGTGCAGCGGTTTTTTTTACCCCGGACGCCGGTTGCCACAGTCACTTCTGCGTAGCAACAACCGCACAATGACAGCAAACAATTGGTTGCACGGAATAGTGGCATTTAACGGAATACAGAACAAGTATTAATTTTACATGTATTTATCATTTAGCAATTTCACATTCATTGCATACTATACTATACTATACTATACCATACTATACTAAACTATATCATATCTTGTTGTTGATTCTTAATTATTCTTAATTATTCTTCCTCTTCAACAGACTTGTCTGATCCTTTAATAAGTTTAATTGCCATTTTCACCATGGTTGAAAACCAAATGGCATTCAAAAAATTAAGAACAAAATTACCACATAAAATGATAATAGTATCCAATACTTTAAATCCTGGATCATTACGTACTTGAAAGAAATCATAACATAATCTTATAATTTGATACCAACCCCAAGCAATTCTTCCAATGAAAAATGTAAACATTAATAATAAATTATTTATCGTTAAAATATTAGATAAAAATTTATTATCCTTTGAAAAAAATTTAACACCATACCATCTAATATTTAAGAAAGGATTTGATAATTCAAACATTAAAAAGACAGGTGCATAGTATTGAATATATGGTTTTAAACCAATTGTATAAACAACAGTAGAAATGATACCATGAACAACAAATGCAAAACTTGAATATCTTGCTGAAATATATGTATCCCAAATAAAATAACCTATAGCAAAAATACAAACAACTTCAGTTTCACGATATTCTTTAAATACACGATCATTAAAATTAAAATATCTTTCAACTCCCGATAATTTTGAATCAAATAAAAAATTTAATGAAAGATACAAGACAATTATTGTTTGTAAAAATGAAATAAAATGAATTGAACTTTGAATGTTCAAATTTTTAGCCCTTTTAACATGAATATGTTTTAATTTTTTATTACCTTTGTTAATTTTTTCTTCTTTCTCTTCTTCTTTCAAAATATCTTTTGAAATTCTCCAATTAGCTAATTTTGGGAAAATTATCCAAATACCTAATAAATAACAAAATTGATAAAAGAAAGCAATATAAATGATACTATGTAAATTTGATAAAATAGAAGTTGATGTAATAATATTATTAGATTGTAAAAATGGTAAAACTTTAGACTCCCATTCTGGTGGTGCAGGTATATTTAATAAAAAATTAATCAAACAACTAATCATGACTTTGTCTTTTTATACAATTTTTTACTTCTGTTGATTTATCTTTAAGAGTTATTTATTTCTGAAAAATTTATTTTTATAACATTACAGAAAAGAAAGAAAGAAAGAAAGAAAGAAAGAGAAAAAAATGAAACGAATACATATATAAGATTTTCCAAGGTTGTTCGTTTATTTAAAGTTAATGTGTCATGTTTAAAATAGTGTTATTTCTGTCTATCTCGACTTGCAAAAATGAATTTACCACGGTTCAATTTTTCAACAGAAATGGTAAATCTGAGAAAAAAATTATTTTAGTCGGGTAAATTGAAAAAACATGGCAAAATAGTCGTTTCTCTTATTAATCAAATAGTTTTGCAATTGGTCATTCTTCAAGAGTAAAAATATTTTAGTTATTCATAATTATCATTTTGTAATTGATACATACGTAAATATATTAATTTTATTTGTATAATAGATATTATTTAATTGATTTCATTGCTTCTTATATTAATAATTTTAAAGTCTTTATTTTGAAAGGTTAATTTTTTTATTAACTTCATTAGCATCAATTGTAGCAAGAATAATTGCAGCTCTTTGTAATTGAATAACATTTGCAATTTGTTTAAAGATGAAAACTGGTACACTAACAATTGTAATCCATTTACCAGCATTATAACTTTGAGTAAATGATAATAAATAAAGTCCAATAAAGAAAGATTCATTAAAGAAACAAACAAAAAATAATACATCTCTTCTTGAATAATATAAATGTAATAATTTAGATGATTCTTTTGAAATATTTTTATGAGAACCACTCCCACCACTTAAACTTGCATACATATGCATATAATGAGATGAAAGATCTAATGCTAATAATAGTTGGAAAAATACACAAAATCTTGGGAAAACCATTGCTAAATAACATGTTAAACCTGATGTAGTAGATCTATCTGTAACCATATCCAATACTGCCCCTAAACGACTAACTTGATTATATTTTCTTGCCGCAGTACCATCTAATGCATCTAATAAACAAGAAATTGAATAAACAATAGCTGTATAACCAGGATGATGAGCCATAGTAAAGAATGAAATTAGAGCGGTGGCAACACGCATATAACCAATCTGATTAGGAATATACCATAGTACTGTCTTTGGTGTAGTCACCTCAACTTTAGATGATGTTGTCTTTGAACTCATTTTTTTATAAATTTAGAATTATTAATTGCTGTCAAGTTTAAAATTGTTTTTGTTAACTATTCAATATAATTTATATTCATAAGCATTGAATTTTGAAATTTTGGTTTCCAGATCAACAAAATTTCAGTGTTTTTTCTACTGGAAATCAATGCGTTTTTTTTTTTTTGAATTTTTCAGATTTTACATTTTAATAGTAAACAAACGACAAAAAAAAAATCTCTCGACCAAGAAAATTCACCCGGACATGAAAAATCGACTTCAAATCAAGTTTAAAAAGAATACATTAACTATAAATTGGCCAAGTAATTTTTTTTAAAAAATTCGATTGATATTATATACGTTTAAATTACATGTTTACTTAAGTTATTGTATTAATTTTTATAACTTTAAACGTTTTAAGTTTTCGATAGTGGCTTCTAAACCTTCAATTTCGGCAATAGTGTTATCTAATTTAACTTTATTAGCTTCTTGAGCTTGAGCATTAGCTTTCTTTTCATAATCTTTACTATTGATTGTCTTTTCCATACCTTGTTTGGATTTAGTTGCTTTTTCTAATTTCTTTTCAACCTTAGTAATTTCTGCATCAATATCAATGTGACCTTTAACTAATAAATGAACATTAACAACTGGATTGACAGATTTTAAGACACAACCTTCTGGAATTTCTGTACTAGTATGAACAACTGTAACTTCATCAATGGCTTTAATTAATGAAACAATAGAATCCTTTTGAGATGTGGCAGTTTCAAATGATTCAGAATCATTAGATTCAACAAAGACTTTACCATTCTTTAAGATGTTATATTCCGCTAATAAGGAACGAGCTTCTTTAGTAATATTTAGAACTAAATCGTAAGCATTAGAAGCATTAACGTTATCATAATCTTTATTGTAGATTGGATAAGCTGCTTTAACAATAGTATCAACTTGAACGGATTCACGTTTTGGTAAACGTTGCCACATTTCTTCAGAGATAAATGGCATAAATGGATGAATTAATCTTAAAGCATTATCAATTAATATGTATAAAGTATCCTTAGCAGATTTTTGTTCAGTAGCAGTACCTTCTTGAATTAAATATTTAGAATTTTCAATGTAAATATCACAAACTAAATACCAGAATTCATAAATTGCACTAGTTGAATTTAAGAAATCACGTTTTTCAAGAGCTTCATTAACAATCTTGGAAGTTTCTGTTAATTTATGTAAGATCCATTTTTCAACTAAAGATTCATTGCCAGTTAATCCTTCTGTAGCTGATGGTTTATAATCATCACCTAATCTCATTAAAGCAAACTTGGTTGCTTGATAAATCTTGTTACAGAATTTTCTGTAACCTTCAACTCTTAAGATATCTAAATTAATATCACGACCACCTGTAGTATAAGCACATAAAGCAAATCTCATAGCATCAGTACCACATTGCGGAATACCATTTGGATAAGATTCTTTTTGACCAGTTTTAGCTTTTTCAACTTCTCTTGGATCTAAATTACCTAATAATAATTTAGCATGTAAATCTTCTAATTTAATACCAGAAATAACATCTAATGGATCAACAACATTACCTAAAGATTTAGACATCTTTCTACCTTGAGCATCACGAACTAATGAATGACAGAAGACTTCTTTAAATGGAATGGAACCAGTTAATTTAATACCTAATAAAATCATTCTAGAGACCCAAAAGAATAAAATATCCCAACCAGTTTCTAACATAGAAAATGGATAGAAATTTTCTAAATCTTTTGTCTTTTCTGGCCATCCTAAAGTAGAAAATGGCCATAGACCAGAAGAAAACCAAGTATCTAAGACATCTTCATCTTGCTCTAATTCAAATTTAACATTTGGAAATTTAGCATTAGCTTTTTCTTGAGCTTCTTCAATATTTCTACCAGCAACCCAAAATTTACCATCACATCTATCATCTTCTTGACCTTCAATCTTAATGAAATAAACTGGACAACGATGACCCCACCATAATTGTCTTGAAATACACCAATCTTGAATGTTTTCTAACCAGTGGAAATATTCAGCTTCAGATGATCTTGGAGTGATAGTAATTTCACCATCTTTAACGGCTTTAATAGCATCTTTGGCCATATCACCTTGAGCAACCCACCATTGTGGTTTTAATAATGGTTCGATAACATCACCTGATCTAGAACAAGTTGGAATGGTCATTTCATTATCTTCTTGACCAATATATAAGTTCATTTCTTTTAATTGTTCAATAACTTTAACTCTGGCATCAAATCTTTTCATACCTTCCCATTCGGAACCACAGTTTTCATTTAATAAACCGTTATCAGTAAGGATGTTAATAAATTCTAAATTATGACGTTTACCGGTGTTGTAATCGTTTTGATCATGAGCTGGAGTAATCTTAACAGCACCTGTACCAAATTCCATATCAACGGCTTCTTTATCAAGAACAATTGGGATCTTTCTTGGTAAAAATGGATGTTGAACAAATTTACCATGTAAATGTTTATAACGTTCATCATCTGGATGAACTGCAACAGCAGTATCACCAAAGATAGTTTCAGGTCTAGTTGTTGCAACAATTAATTTTTCATCAGAATCAATAACGTTATAAGCAAAAGAAGTTAAAACACCAAATTCAACTTTTTCATCATAATTTGGAACACTGATTAAAGTTCTACCTTTAACATCTTTATTTTCAACTTCTAAATTAGAAATAGCTGTATTTAATTTAACAGACCAATTAATTAATCTCGAAGCACGATAAATGGTACCGTCATCATGTAATTTGACGAATGCATCAACGACAGCATTAGATAATTTTGGATCTAAAGTGAAAGCTTCACGGGTCCAATCATAAGAGGCACCTAAATTTTTAATTTGATTCTTGATTCTGTTATGATATTCATCTTTCCACTCCCAAACTTTTTCAATAAAAGCAGTTCTACCATAATCATGTCTTGTCTTTTTTTCTTTGGCCCAAATTTGTTTTTCAACAACAGATTGGGTTGCAATACCAGCATGATCAAAACCTGGTAAAAATAAAACAGTCTTACCTTTCATTCTATTATATCTAATTAAAGAATCTTGAATTGAGATAGTTAAAGCATGACCAATATGTAAGGCACCTGTAACGTTTGGTGGTGGAGCTGGAATACAAAATAAACCTTCTGGTTTAATTTTACCATCTTCAGTAAATTCAGGTTCAAAGAAACCAGATTTGACCCACCATTCATACCAAGAACTTTCAACATTAGCTGGATTATAAGCTTTTAAGGCTGGATCATCTAATGATACCAAGATTTTCTTTTCACCTGAGACAGTTTTATCAACAAATTCTGGAATAACTTCAGGTTCTTTCTTAACTTTCTTTGGTTTCTTTGGAGCGTTATTGTTACTTGCAGCGGCTTTCTTTGCTTGTTTAGCGGCAAATTTCAATAATTTTTCAGCTTTCTTTCTTTCCTTTTCAATTTCTTTTGGAGTCTTTTCGGTACCATCTTCCTTTAATGGATTAATGATAATTTCACCAGTCTTTGGGTCCACTGGAGGTAAGTTATCTAGGTCACTCATCCTTAACAAATCTTAGTTAATTATATTGGTAATAAGAATAAGTTTTCAAAGAATAACTAATATTTAATAAGATTCAGTCATCTAGTAGTATGTGAAAAAACAGTGTCACTAAAGTTAGAATTTCAGTCAAATTGCGATCTCGAACTTGCGTACTTTACAATTCTTTGAAAAAATTTTCGCATGGCGATGACAAGAAAAAAATTGCGACTGAAAAGAAACACAAGAAAATGCAAAGAAAATGAAAACTTCAATGAGGAAATTTGGTTCAAAATAGTGTAAATTGTGATATGTTGATAAGAAAATTGAACTTGGAGGGGGAAATTGTGTAGAAATCGTTTTATTTTGTAATTTTGTGTAAATAACCTTAATGTAAAATATTAGTTTCCTATTTAGGATATTTTCTCAAGTTTTTACCCAATGAGAACACATGTTCCGTTGAGGAAATTTCGATTTTTTTTTTTTCCACTTGGAAGGAAAAAGTAAAAATTTTGAAAAGCTCATCTCAAATTTTCGGTTGTAAAAAGATACTGACATCTATGGATTTGAACATACATAACTAAATAATAGAATAGCATAAATATATAACTAAGATGTCTCGTATTATTGTAAAGGGTCTACCTTCCTTTTTAACGGATGATGTTTTGAAGGAACATTTTAATAAAAGATTAATTCAAAAACATCAAAACACAACTAATAGTTTAATTACTGATGTCAAGATTTTGAGAGATAGAAATGGTGAAAGTAGAAGGTTCGCTTTTATTGGTTTTCGTAATGAAGAAGATGCATTTGATGCTGTGGACTATTTTAATGGTTCGTATATTAATACCGCAAAGATAGATGTCTCTATGGCAAAAAGTTTTGCAGATCCAAGAGTACCAAAATCAATGAAAGAGAAAAAAAGAGAAGCATATAAGAGATTAAGAGAAAGAGAAGACATGTTGTTAGAAGAAAAAAATAAAAAACAACAAAAATTTGATAAAAAACCAAAAGCATCGATCGATGCAGAGATTGAAAAAAATAAACAACTTCAAGAATTCATAGAAACTATGAGACCAAGTGCTAACGTCTCTTCATATGAAAAGCCTGCAATTGAAACTTCTGCTGTTACTACTGAAACTACTGAAAATGAATCAGATAATGAAATAAATCCCTTATTAGCCCAAGCACAAGCCATTGGTGGAAATGATAGTGACGATGATATCAATAATAATTTAGTACCTGAAAATCAAAGTGATGAAGAATATGATGAATTTAATAAAAAAGATGAAGCTGAAGATGAAGAACCAATGATAAGTTTAGATCAAGTTCCAGAAGACACTAGAGAAGGTAATGATGATAAATTAGCCAAAGATGAAACTATTTCTGATTTAGATTGGTTAAAGAAACGTCGTATTAGAATAAAAGAAGGTGTTGATGAGTCTATTCCAGAAAATGATACATTAATTAAAAACGAAAATGTTGATAATTTAATCGATGAACATAAAAAACAAGAAAAAGAAAATAATGATAAGGAATCTGAAATATCTGCGGAAGAAAAAGCCTTAGAAAAGATTAACAAAACAGGTCGTTTATTTTTACGTAATATTCTCTATACTTCCACTGAACAAGATTTCAGATTATTGTTCAGTCCGTTTGGTGAATTAGAAGAAGTCCATGTTGCTTTAGATACTAGAACTGGTCAATCCAAAGGTTTTGCATACGTTTTATTTAAAGATCCAAAAAATGCTGTTCAAGCTTATATTGAGTTAGATAAACAAATCTTTCAAGGTAGATTACTACATATTTTACCTGCAGATTCTAAAAAGACTCATCGTTTAGATGAATTTGATTTGAAAAATATGCCTTTAAAGAAACAAAGGGAATTGAAAAAGAAAGCTTCTGCATCAAGACAAACATTTGCATGGAATTCCTTATATATGAATCAAGATGCAGTCTTAAGTAGTGTGGCTTCAAAATTGGGTCTAGAAAAATCACAATTACTTGATCCTGAAAGTTCAAACTCTGCTGTAAAACAAGCTTTAGCTGAAGCTCATGTTATTGGTGATGTTAGAAAATATTTTGAAAATAAAGGTGTTGATTTAACGAAATTTGCCAAATTAAAATCACCAGAAGAAAGGGATCATCAAGTAATCCTGGTTAAAAATTTTCCATTTGGAACAACTAGAGAAGAACTTGGTGAATTATTTTTACCATTTGGTAAATTAGAAAGATTATTAATGCCACCAGCTGGTACAATTGCTATAGTCCAATATAGAGATTTAACCGCAGCAAGAGCAGCATTTACCAAATTATCTTTTAAAAGATTTAAAGATGGTATTATTTATCTTGAAAAGGGTCCAAAAGATTGTTTCACTAGAAACGCAAATGGTGATAATGATGAAGGCTTTGATGAAGAAAATAATGTAACTGAAGAAGCCAAGGAAGTCAAACCTTCGTCACATGACATCATGGAAACTAAAGTCACTACAGAGGAATCCGTTGATAAAGCAGATGAAAATACAGATAATGTTAATGATGGTCCTACAGTTTCCATTTTTATAAAAAATTTGAATTTCTCAACTACTTCTATACAATTAAATGAAAAATTCAAACAATTTAACGGATTTGTCGTTGCTCAAGTTAAAACAAAGCCTGATCCAAAACATCAAAATAAAACACTATCAATGGGATTTGGTTTTGCAGAATTTAAAACCAAAGAACAAGCTAATGCTGTAATTTCTGCTATGGATGGTTCTGTTATTGATGGTCATAAAATACAATTGAAACTATCACATAGACAAGGTAACAATAATAATGGTGGTAAACCAACTAAGAAAAATATCAAAAGTGGTAAAATTATTGTCAAGAATTTACCTTTCGAAGCAACTAGAAAAGATGTATTTGAATTATTTAATTCATTTGGTCAATTGAAATCTGTTAGAGTTCCGAAGAAATTTGATAAAACTGCAAGAGGTTTTGCTTTTGTTGAATTTTTATTACCAAAGGAAGCTGAAAACGCTATGGATCAATTACAAGGTGTACATTTATTAGGGCGTAGGTTAGTCATGCAATATGCTCAACAAGATGCTACAGATGCTGAAGAAGAAATTGCAAGAATGACAAAGAAAGTAAAGAAACAATTTGCTACTAGCGAATTATCAGAATTAAGAAGTAAAAGTGGTAGAAAGAAATTATCTTTAGAAGATGAAGAAAACGACGGTTTGGATGGGTTTTAATCTGCATTATATTGACTGTGTATGAATATGAGTTTCTGTATAAAATTAAGTGAATTTATAGTATTTTCTTATTCTTGATAACAATATAATCGTGATTTTTTTAATTATTATTATGGAACTTTTTGTCCGTTGCCGTAAAGAATTATCTGAAAAATTTTTCAATGAAAAAAAAAAAAAAAAAAATGAGATGAGATACAAATACAAATTATATATTCCTCGATGTTTTGTAAGATCAAAATATTTTTTTATTTTAGATTGAGAAGTAAGACTTCATACAGTATATAATAAAATTGGAAAATGTCTAACATTGTTGGTATTGAATATAACCGAGTCACAAACACAACTTCTACAGATTTTCCAGGGTTCTCATCTGATGGTGCTAACGCTTGGGATGTACAAAAATTTAAAGAGACCTTTGACGTACAAATCTCATCATTAAAGGAAAGAGAAGCCAACTTTGATTTAATTCATATTGATACATCAATTGCTAATGCATTTCGTCGTATTATGATTTCCGAGGTTCCATCAGTCGCTACAGAATATGTTTATTTTCTAAATAACACTTCTGTTATTCAAGATGAAGTTTTAGCTCATAGAATTGGTTTAGTTCCCTTAAAAGTTGACCCTGATATGTTATCCTGGATTGATCCAAATTTACCAGAAGATGAAAAATTCACTGATGAAAATACTATTGTTTTGAGTTTAAACGTTAAATGTACCAAAAATCCAGACGCCCCAAAAGACTGTACTGATCCAAAAATTCTTTATAAAAATGCACATGTATATGCTAGTGATTTAAAGTTTGAACCACAAGGCAAACAAGTTGAAACTTTTGCTAACTGTCCAGCTGTCCCAACTGATTCAGATATTTTGTTAGCTAAACTAAGGCCAGGTCAAGAAATATCGTTAAGAGCTCATTGTATTTTGGGTGTTGGTGGTGATCATGCCAAATTTTCCCCTGTTGGAACTGCCTCTTATCGATTACTACCACAAATTACCATTACTAAACCAGTAAAGGGTGATGCTGCTAAACGCTTCCAAAAATGTTTCCCACCAGGTGTTATTGGTATTAATGAAGATGAAGAAGCCTACGTTAAAGATGCTAGAAAAGATACTGTTTCTAGAGAAGTTTTAAGATACGACGAATTTCAAGACAGTGTTAAGTTAGGTAGAATAAGAGATCATTTTGTTTTTAATGTCGAAAGTACTGGTGCTATGACCCCAGAAGAAATTTTTTTCAAATCAGTAAGAATCTTAAAAAATAAAGCTGAATATTTAAAAAACTGTCCTATCAGCCAATAAAACATGTAGGAGATCGCATTGTATAGAATGTATATTGTAAACATTTTTTCATATTATATAAAAGAATAATATATTTAGAACATTTAATTTTTTGCGCATATTATCAAAAATTGATGCATGCATTAATGAAAAAAAGCTATTGATGACTGTTATACAAATGATGATCTATATAGATTCATGATCAAAAGGTGATGAACTATTGGACTTTTCAATAATTTCTTGAAATCCTTTATTATAATAAAGCTGGCCAACATAAACGTTTCCGTCATATCCATCACTTCTAAGAATTCTTTCATCTTCTGGCTCGTTATAACCTAAATCACCTTTATTAATACATGTAAAAATTAATAAAGAAAATTGAAGAAATAAAATTGTAAAATCAAAAAAAATTAAGTTTAAATTACCCCAAAACTTACTTTGAGGAATAACTTCACCAATCATTTGAAATGTAATGCCGCCTCTTCTTTCACCATTTATTAAACCATTAGTATTAGTAAATGGAGATGGAGTATTTCTTAAGCCACCTTCATTTAAGATGTTTCCTTCAAGAGAGCTCAAAAAGTCGACTGGATGAAAAAAATTCCAAAGCAAACGAAAGAAATTGAATGTGACAGCCTCATGAAAGAGTAAAAGTCTAATTTTTTTCTTCAGCATTTTTATTTTGTCTTGTTCGATAACTTCTGTAACTGTTGATGGAATTTCTGAAGTGTTATCAATGAATCCACCGGGGATATCAGAGGTTTGTGTTATATTATCATTCTCACTTGATGATTCTGTCCTAATTGCTAGTCTTTCTAATTGAGAATTACTAGGGAATGGAGATGTCAAAAGTGATTGAAAAGACAGTCGAATGAGGAGCACCCAAAATGGAGCACCAAATTTAATATACTGTAATATGATACATATATATCCTAATATACTCAGACTGGTAACAAAATTTCTCTGAAAGTTATTCCTCCTTAATTTATATACTTTCTCGTTCGCCGGTGAATTATTCAAAGGCTGATGTTGACTAGAAAACATAATATAACTACAGTGCTTCTTGCCTTTGAGTTAAATGAACAACGATCATCTCATTTAAGTCATTCTCAAAATTGGCACACAGAGAATTCCTTCAAATTGGTTTATTAAAAAAATTGAAACTCCAAAAAGAAATGCCACTTGCCAGAATTGAACTAGCGACCTTTGCATTACAAGTGCAACGCTCTACCACTAAGCTAAAGAGGCAAACTTTGATGTTTATTTAATGTGTAATATATGCTTATTCTCTTAAAAACTAAAAACAAATACAAACTAATATATATAATATAAACCTAAATTAAAAACTATAAACTTAAGACAATTCATGTCCTTTATATACGTTTTGGAAGCGCAACTAAATCATTTTACACATTCATAATTCTCTCATTTATGTTAATTCCTTTTCATCTTTTTCTTATGTTTTCCTATTTCTTTTCTCTTACCTCAGTAATGGTAATTCCCTCAAAATCCTTATACCAGTGTTTCTTTTAACTTACTTCTACATGGTTCTCTTTCATTAATAGTTTCTTATCTTATCTTTTGTTTACCTTTACATCATCTTGACTAGTAGTTGCTTTGCCACTTATTC
>JAMSGN010000231.1:0-24984 GCA_030462905.1 Jamesozyma gamospora
AATCTTGAGAAAACAAACAAAAGACAATAAAGTTTTCTTGTTGTGTTGCTTCGATTAAACTTTTCTGCTAGGGTTTCGTACATCGACGGCAAAACCCTTGTGGGAAATGAGGGTTGCACACGAAACCCGCAGAAAAAGCAAAACCTGGTGCCAAAACGCGATAGAACCAACACCCAGACCCCGTGCAAGGGGCGTCTATTAATAGCCAGCCTCGAGCGCGCGTGCCAGTGCTGGTTCGCCATTTTCGTGCGGCCGTTTCTCCGCACGAACCCAAAACGGAAACCATAACAAACAAAAAACAAAAGCACCGTTTGCTTACGATCCACGCTCCCGATTTCCTTTTTCGGACACACCACAACTCCCAATCGATAAAAATTTTTCATGTTTACTAAATTTATCGCACGCAACAATGACAGGCATGATAAACACTCTGCAGCATTCTATAATTTCTCGAAATCTAATGAAAATTCTCTTTTCTAAAAGTATATAAGACCACCATATTTCTCTGTTTTGAACACGTTTGTATCTTCTCTTCATTTCTATTTTTATTCTTTTCTATTTACAAAAAACCAAGAAATACATATCTTCTTTCATTCGCTTTAACAAACAAACAAATTTTAAAAATGCAATTTTCTACTGTCGCTACTATCGCCGCTGTCGCCGCCGTTGCTTCTGCTAAATCCAACATCACCACCACCACCGCTACTGAAAAATCTACCACTTTAGTTACCATCACTTCTTGTGAAGATCACGTTTGTCAAGAAACCGTCTCTCCAGCTATTGTTTCAACTGCTACCGTTACTGAAAACGAAACTGTTACTGAATACACTACCTGGTGTCCAATCCCAACTGAAGAACCAACCTACAACACTACTACTTGTGAAGAATGTGCTTGGAACTCCACTTTAACCACCACCACTGAATGTCCAGAAACTTCTTCTACTAAAGCTCCAGAAACCACCACCACTGAAACTTGTGAAGGTAACTGTTCTACTTCTTACTCTTTACCACCATGGGACAACGCTGCCGGTAAAGCTTTACCAGCCGCTGGTGCTTTATTAGCTGGTGCCGCTGCTTTATTATTATAAGAATTTTAAATTTTTTTATGATATCAGTATCATTTTTTTAAATTATTTTAAAACTAAATCATTGATTGATTATTAGTCTTGAAATAATATTTTCTTTTCAATAATTTACAGTATTACTAAATTTTAATATTTTTTTATATATATTTTAATAATTTTTTTTTTCCTAATATTTTTCTATATAATAAAGGCTTTAATATTGCCAAATTTCTAATAAATTCTATAAGCATTCTCAAATTACTTTAATGATTTTTTAATTCGGTCATATGATCATTTTTTGTATTTAAAGTTACATAGTTTGTTTTTCTTACTGGAAAAAGAATAGCTATAGGAAAATTAAACGGACCATATAATATTATGTTCTTTTAAAGTCTTGTATTATGAAATTAAAAGCAAACAAAAATATATACAATAAAATTTTATATAATTATTAATGTCTATCTTGTTACTAATACTTTGAAAAATTTAAAATTTTTAAAATTAAACATACTTAACGTATTACATTAAAAAATCATACATATATTTATATATTTAAAAAATTGATTTATGTCATTATTATTATAAGAAAAATTTTATTCATTTATCAACAATTTAACTTATAAGTTAGCTAAAGCAGTTTCAACAGAAGAAACGGTAACATCAGTACCTGGGTTAGTTTCTAAACCAGCATAAGTAACAATACCATTCTTAACGATAACAGTCCATCTAGAACTCCAGCTAACATTGTCACCAACTGGTAAATTTAAACCTAAAGATTCAACTAAGTGAGCACCTGAATCAGTAGCAAATTTAATATTAGTAGTATCCTTAACACCTAAACTCTTAGCCCAAGCTTGGTTAGCAAATGGATTATCAACAGTTAAGACAACAACTTGATCAACACCCTTAGCTAATAATTCTGGTAATTTTGAAATGTAACCTGGAACGTGAGAAACAGTACAGGTTGGAGAAAAAGCAGCTGGAGCACCAGTAATGACGACGGTCTTGTTTTCACTTAAAAATTTAGACCATTCTTTAGTTTGTGGAAATTTACAAGCATCAGTATCAGCATCGGTGGAAGAAATTTCAATGTAAGAAAATTTGAAGTCCTTGGATGGGAATGGTTGGTTAACTAATTGAGAGGCCATTTTTAATATTTTAATTTGTGTTTTGAAAAGGTTATGTTATACTGTTGTATACTGTTCTTAATTTTTTTTATTATAAAGAGAATTGTAATAAATAACTTATAATATAGTTAATTGATTTAACCCTTTTATATAATTCCTAAGGTGGGAACCCCTTTTGATGCGTTATTAAAGACACCCTAACGATCCACAGTTCCTTACTAATCGGGCATAACTCGTTCAATGGCCTAGATTGTTCAATAAAAAATACGTGCCGGGTGACCACGTTTTCATTATTTAATTTTTCAGAAAACGGGTTTTTCCATGAAATTTTCCGGTGTTTACAATGTGCTACGGACGTTTCTTAGAATTATATAATCATGACGTCCTTGTTGTTAAAGATTCTCTTCAGGCAATGGAAGCATAAAGAAAATCTCACACCCTTTTCGTTTCTGCCAAAACCCACAAAACGATTTATTTCATGCATGATAGAATTACATAATCTAGGCGTATTTTACTTGATATTATCTTAATGTTAATAAGCTTTGTTACAAAAATGTAGTCTGATTTTTACTGTTGTATGCTTTTTTTTGTCTTAGTAATGTGAAATTACCTCTCCATAATCCAAATCATCTTGCGTGCAAAGCCGCTCATAATTCCCTTTAAAAAAAGAGTGCTACTGAGTTTCGAACCTATGAACATGAACAAGTAAATAATTTTTTCTTTATGTTTAAATAATAAGACACTTGGTTTTTATGTACTTTTTAATATCCACGATTAATTAAAAATTTTTGCAAAAAAAAACTATTTAAATCTCTTTGTAAAACGGTTCATCCTTATGCAGGGGAACTGCTGATCATCTCTGTATTGTTTCAAATTGACCAAATGTCTACGAAGGGTTACTTCGCAAACAAAATCTGAAGGCGCGTAGCCAACTTTATTCATTAAAAAAATGGACCTTTTCACACTCTAAATATTATTTTTTATTTAAAATATTATGTTTCTAACATATTAGAAATTCATAATCTTTGAAATCCAATTCAAAATGTTTTTAAATTTTTTAAAGAAAGTGATTTTTATAAATTTAATTTCCCTTCTAAAAATTGAAATTATTATTTAGAGACAAAATGAAATTTTAATTAAACAAAAAAACATAAAATCACGATTAAACAAAATTTTTCAAGAATAATTGTCTATAAAATTTATTAAAAAATTGAATAAAAAATGTATTTATTTCACAACTTTTTTTTTTAACTCCATTCAGTCTGTGATAAAGATATACCTAATTTCTTCTTGACAACATTCATTGTTGCAATAGCATCTTGAGAACTATCGTGTTCACCTGTTTGAATCTTTTCACTCAGTACTTCAAACGTTAAATCCTTTAATGAAATCTTATATTTTCCCTTAGAATACAATATAGCTGTATCAATAACTCTTTCATGAATTACTCTCATAACAT
The DNA here is from genome assembly GCA_030462905.1 of Jamesozyma gamospora. Taxonomy (NCBI): domain Eukaryota; kingdom Fungi; phylum Ascomycota; class Saccharomycetes; order Saccharomycetales; family Saccharomycetaceae; genus Jamesozyma; species Jamesozyma gamospora. The sequence continues at coordinate 3,651 of JAMSGN010000231.1, forward strand.
TTAAATCATTTTCTAATCCATGACCAATTAATATACTATTTTTATTAATTAAATTAAATGATAAAATTTTTTGCATAGCTTCATTAAAACTTAAAGATTCTTTGAAATCATCTTCATGTATACCACTAAATGCTGTATTTAAATCAATTACTCTACCAAATGGTTTAATTATTTCATCAAAGACCGTCTTTGAACTGAAAAAATCAACTATTGTCAATCTAACCATTTCAAATCCTTTTGTAGTAAATGCCATTTCACAATCCAATGCCAGCACATTTTCTTCACCATCAATATTAGAGGTTCTAAAAAAATCAGATATTTGACTTAATTTAGTATATGAATCTTCTTTAAATACATGGAAATCATATTTTTCACAACCTAATCTACGAAATGATGTAGACATATTACTTTCACCACAACATGGATAAATATGTGTTTTTGTATCTTTATTATACAATTTTTTCAAAGGATGATAAGTACATAAACTTTTTTCTAAAATTTTACCCTTTTCAAATTTTGTAAAACATCTAGCACAATCTACAAAATTCAATTTTTCAGAATCAGTATTTTCTATAATTTTATCCATAATATAACCATTCTTAGTTAAAATGTTTGAATCAATCAAGATACTTTTCAAACTTTCTAATACTTTAGCTTTTGTCAAGATAATTTCTCCGGTATGTCTTGCAGTGCCGGAAATTAATGGTTTACCTGCAATCTTAATCATTTTCAAATTACCTTTATGCTTTAAAAGATCCCTTAATAATATACTCATATTGAACCTATAACTTTGAAGCGATGTGCTAGATTTACATACTCGACTTTCCAAATCTACTGCTAATTTTTTCAACCTCATATCTGAAGCTTTAAGTTTACAACGTAATAATTGATCATAAATTCTTTGTAAAAGTTTATGACGATCTTGAAAAGGTGCACATTGTACTTTAAGATCCACTGGTCTTAACAAAATCTTATCCTTGTTCATCTCTTGACAAAATTCATCTGCTGACAATTTCACTCTTAATTTTCCATATTCACCAGGTACTGTTTCAAATATTGTTTGTATTATCAAAGATATCTTTAATTTTTCCCATCGCGAGACACGAGCAAAAGAAAATTTTATGCGATGAGATGGGGACATATTTTTCGTTTTGAAAAATTATACAAGTGAAAAATTATCTATTATTGTAATAAAATAAAATTTTCGATAATATTATTTTAATAACGAAAATATAGAGTTATTTTGCGGAATTATAAAATTTAATATAGAATTTTAAGGGGTGATATAATTAATTTAGTCTTATAGAAATTTATCATTAATAAAATTATACTGTATCATTATTGATTCCTAAGCAAATTAAAAGAAAAGAAAAACAAACAAACATTATTATGTCTCAAGATCAAATTCTTTTAGATTTAAATACTGTAAAGGAAAGACACCATTTGTTTAACAAGAAATTTCCTTTAGAAGCTGTTAATTTAGTTAAATTTAATGCAAATGATGATGTTTCAAAAATTTTAGCTTCATTAACAAAAGAAGCATTATTTACTAAATCTACATCCGCATACTTATTTATTTATAAACCAATTTTTTTACAAATTTTATCATATTGGACAACTCACATGAATAAGAATGAATCAGTCAATGTCCTTGAATCATCTTCAAGAATTATTACCATGTATCCTTTATCTATGTCATTAATTGAAGAATTTTTGGATAGAGAAAATGATCATTTTATTACAATTTTACAAAATCCATCATCTCAAGGCGAAGAACAATTATTCAAAGTTATTCTCTCATATTATAGATTATTATATCACAATAAAGAAGTATTTTCCAAATATATCGATCTAAAAGTGTTATATACTATTATATCCGATGAAGAAAATAAAATTTCAAATGAAATCATTAAATATTTAGCCATAAAAGTATTATCAATGTATTTGGATATGGGTGAAAATGCAACCAATGATTTAATAAAAACAAATATTAGTTCCGATGATGCTTTAATTGGAGATTATGAAATGGATTCAAATATTGATTATAAATTTTTAGAACTTAATGAAGCTAAAAGATTTTCTAATTTTACTAAATTACCAAATGTTGAAGAATCCTTTGTTAAAAATCCAAATCATCAATATTTGACCATTCAACCAACTGATTTAAATGAAAAAGTAGTTTCAATTTGTGGTGTATTAGTACCCAAAATTAATACTTGTAGAGATAATAAAATTTATCCATTATCATTTGTTCCAACTGAAAAAACCATTTCTACATTAAGACAATTAGCTAAGAAAATTCAAAGTTTTTCACCAGTTATGCTTATTGGTAATGCAGGTTCTGGTAAGACATTCACTATCAACGAATTAAGTAAATATATGGGTTGTCATGATTCAATTGTTAAGATTCATCTTGGTGAACAAACTGATGCAAAATTATTGATTGGTACTTATACATCAGGTGAAAAACCAGGTACTTTTGAATGGAGATCCGGTGTTTTAACTACAGCTGTTAAAGAAGGTAGATGGGTATTAATAGAAGATATTGATAAAGCTCCAACAGAAGTCTTATCGATTTTACTTTCATTATTAGAAAAAAGGGAATTAACTATTCCATCAAGAGGTGAAACTGTTAAAGCTGCAAATGGATTTCAACTTATATCGACTGTCAGAATTACAGATGATACCATTAAAAAATCTAATGAAGAAAATAATTATAATTTAAATATGATTGGTATGAGAATTTGGAATACAATTCATTTAGAAGAAATTTCAAATGAAGATTTGAAAAATATTTTATGTCAAAGATATCCAGTACTATCTCAATTAGTTCCAAAATTAATACAAACATATGAATCAGTTAAAAAAGTTTACTCAGATCCTAGATTTATTTCTTTGAACAGAGGCGCACATGCTAGAGTAATTTCTGTTAGAGACTTAGTTAAACTATGTCAAAGATTAAATATTCTATTTGCAAACAATAATATAACTACACCTGATCAACTAATCGAATCATCCGTTTACGATAGTATCTTTGCTGAAGCCACTGATTGTTTTGCTGGTTCCATCGGAGAATATAAAGCATTAGAACCATTAATCCATACTGTAGGTGAATCGCTAGAAATTGCAAGCTCAAGAGTATCCTTATTTTTAAGCAAACATGTTCCACATTTTGAAGACTTCAACGATTATATAAAAATTGGTAGAGCTACTTTATCCAAATCCAAAACGTCTTTAAAGAAGAAATCTGTTAATTCTACCTCTTTTGCAACCACAAACCACTCTTTAAGATTAATGGAACAAATTTCCGTTTCGGTTGGAATGACAGAACCTGTTTTATTAGTCGGTGAGACGGGTACAGGTAAGACAACCGTTGTTCAACAAATGGCCAAGATTTTAAATAAAACCTTAACGGTAATAAATGTATCACAACAAACAGAAACTGGTGATCTTTTGGGTGGTTATAAACCTGTAAATTCCAAGACAATTGCCGTACCAGTACAAGAAACTTTTGAAACATTATTTTCTGCTACATTTTCCTTGAAAAAAAATGAACGATTTTATAAAATGTTACACAAATGTTTTAACAGAAGTCAATGGAAAAATGTAGTAAGGTTATGGAACGAAGCTTTTAAAATGGCTCAAATTATTTTACAAAAAGAAGAGAAGCAAGACGCAAATGAAGAATCTCAAAAGAAGAAAAGAAGACTTGATTCTCATGAAAAGAAAATTTTGCTAGAACAATGGAATGAGTTTAAAGAGACAGTTGCAAAATTCGAAGCTCAATCTAGTTCTTTGGAAAATTCATTTGTTTTTGATTTCGTCGAAGGTTCTTTGGTCAAAGCTGTTAGAAATGGTGAATGGTTACTATTAGATGAAGTAAATCTTGCATCTGCCGACACCTTAGAAAGTATATCTGACTTATTAAGCGAGGCCTCAACTAGAAGTATTCTTTTATCAGAAAAGGGTGATGTAGAACCAGTTAAAGCTCATCCTGAATTCAGAATTTTTTCATGTATGAATCCAGCCACTGATGTTGGTAAACGTGATTTACCCTCTGGTATTAGATCTAGATTTACAGAAATTTATGTCCACTCTCCAGATCGTGACATAACAGATCTTTTAGCTATTATTGATAAATATGTTGGTAAGTTCAGTGCTAGTGATGAATGGGTTGGTAATGATATTGCTGAATTATATTTAGAAGCTAAAAAACTTGCTGAAAGTAATAAAATTGTGGATGGTTCTAATCAAAAACCTCATTTCAGTATACGTACATTAACACGTACACTTTTATATGTTTGTGATATTATACAAATATACGGACTCCGTCGTTCATTATATGACGGTTTCTGCATGAGTTTTTTAACCTTATTAGATCAAAAATCTGCTCAACTACTGGAACCTATTATTGAAAAGTTTACCCTTGGAAGATTAAAGAATATTAAATCTGTATTATCTCGTGCACCTCCGTCACCTGGTCCAGATTATGTTCAATTTAACCATTATTGGATGAAAAAAGGTCTTGAAGAAATTAAAGAACAAGCCCATTACATCATAACTCCGTTTGTCGAAAAAAATATGATGAATTTAGTTAGAGCCACTTCAAGTAGAAGGTTTCCGGTCTTAGTACAAGGTCCTACTTCAGCTGGTAAAACAAGTATGATTAAATATTTAGCCGACATTACCGGCCACAAATTTGTTCGTATTAACAATCATGAACATACTGATCTTCAAGAATATCTTGGTACTTACGTTGCTGATGATACTGGTAAACTTTCATTCAAAGAAGGTGTTTTAGTTGAGGCTCTAAGAAAAGGTTACTGGATTGTTCTTGATGAATTAAATTTAGCACCAACAGATGTTTTAGAAGCTCTAAATAGATTATTAGATGATAACAGAGAACTTTTCATTCCTGAAACTCAAGAAGTCGTACACCCACATCCTGATTTTATGTTATTTGCTACCCAAAACCCTCCTGGTATTTACGGTGGTCGTAAAGTTCTTTCAAGAGCATTTAGAAACCGTTTTCTAGAATTGCATTTTGATGATATTCCTCAAGATGAATTAGAAATCATTTTACGTGAACGTTGTCAAATTGCCCCCTCATATGCAAAAAAAATTGTTGAGGTTTATCGCCAACTATCAATTGAAAGATCTGCTTCAAGGTTGTTTGAACAAAAGAATAGTTTTGCAACATTACGTGATCTTTTCCGTTGGGCTTTAAGAGATGCTGTTGGATACGAAGAGTTAGCCGCCAATGGTTATATGCTTCTTGCTGAAAGATGCAGAACGCCTCAAGAAAAGGTAGTTATTAAAAAAATTCTTGAAAAAGTCATGAAGGTAACTTTGAATATGGACAACTACTACACTTCCCTAGAAAATAAAGAATTAGAATCGCAACAAAGTGTTGTTTGGACTCAAGGCCTTCGTCGTTTAGCAGTTTTAGTATCTGCATGCCTCAAGAATAACGAGCCAGTTTTATTGGTTGGTGAAACTGGTTGTGGTAAAACTACTATTTGTCAATTATTAGGTAGTTTCATGAAAAAAGAATTGATCACTTTGAATGCCCATCAAAATACTGAAACTGGTGATATTTTAGGTGCTCAAAGACCTGTACGTAATCGTTCCGATATTCAAGAAAAGTTAATTGAAATATATCAAACTATTCTAGGTATGCCTGGTGAATTTCGTTTAGATAAGCTGACCGAACTTTACAGCGAATTTGATAAATCATCTTTGGACAAAGATTTGATTAAAAATGTTAAAGATTTACAAGACAATTTAAATGTTTTATTTGAATGGTGTGATGGTCCATTAATTCAAGCTTTAAAAACAGGAAATTTCTTTTTGCTCGATGAAATTTCTTTGGCGGACGATTCAGTTTTGGAAAGATTAAATAGTGTATTAGAACCAGAGAGAAGTCTTTTATTGGCAGAAAAAGGTTCTTCAGACAACTTTGTTACCGCAAATGATGGTTTTCAATTTTTTGCAACGATGAATCCAGGTGGTGATTATGGTAAGAAAGAGTTGTCGCCAGCTTTAAGAAATCGTTTTACTGAGATTTGGGTTCCATCTATGGAAAACTTTAACGACGTTAGTTTAATAGTGTCTTCAAGACTATCGCCTGAAGTCAAAATATTAACCAAACAGATTGTGAATTTTTCTGAATGGTTTGGGAAAACATTTGGTGGCGGTAATGCTACCAACGGTGTCATTTCACTTCGTGACATTCTTGCTTGGGTTGAATTCATTAACAGCACATATTCAAAGGGCAAAGATCCATACGCTCTCCTAGTTCATGGTGCAGCAATGGTTTTTATCGATGCTTTAGGTACCAATAATACCGCTTATCTAGCAGAAAATGAAGATGAACTCAATTCTTTGAAGCTAAAATGTGTTGAACAGTTATCCAAGCTTTCCGAACGCGAGCTTTTACCATATATTATTGATAAATATGACGTTGAAATTTCTGCAAACTCCTTAAGTATTGGTCCATTCGATTTAACTAGATCTGATAGTAATGGAGACTCGCCAAGTTTCAATTTTGATGCCCCTACTACCTCTGCTAATTTAATGAGGGTAGTTAGAGCATTACAAGTACACAAACCAATATTATTGGAAGGTAGTCCTGGTGTTGGTAAGACAAGTTTAATTACTGCACTTGCAGATATAACCGGGAATAAATTGACACGTATCAATTTATCTGAGCAAACTGATTTAGTAGACTTGTTTGGTTCCGATTCTCCAGGTGAAAACAGTGGTGAATTTGTTTGGCATGATGCTCCTTTTTTGAAAGCAATGCAAGAAGGTCATTGGGTATTATTAGACGAAATGAATTTGGCCTCTCAGTCTGTATTAGAAGGTTTAAATGCATGTTTGGATCACCGTGGGGAAGCATATATCCCTGAACTAGATAAATCTTTTACCTGTCATCCCAAGTTTTTAGTTTTTGCTGCACAAAATCCCCAATACCAAGGGGGTGGTAGAAAAGGTTTACCTAAATCTTTTGTGAATCGTTTTACCGTCGTTTACGTGGATATGCTAAAGACAGAGGATTTAATGATGATTGCTAAGCATTTATATCCAAATATTGATTCGGACATTAGTATGAAAATGATTAATATGATGCGTATTTTAGAAGAAGATGTAAGTAGGAAAAAGAAATGGGGATCTTCAGGTGCTCCTTGGGAATTCAACTTAAGAGATGCATTGAGATGGTTGAAATTATTGAGTAAGCTGTCAATTTCAGGCGAAGTTAATATTTTTGATTTTGTTGAAACCATTATAAAACAAAGATTCCGTACAATTTCTGATAAAGAAAAAGCTCAAGAATTGATTCAATCCATTTTTGGACAATTCAATAAGAAAGAAAACTTTTACAAAATTACTAGGGATTATGTTCAAATGAATAATGAGGTTGCTGCAAGAAATGCATTGTATAGTCATGTTTCCTCAAACAACCTTCTTCCATTACAGTGTAATATTCCAATATATGAAACAGTTTTGAGGTGTATTAACAATAACTGGCCGTTGATTCTAGTGGGACCAACTAACTCGGGTAAGTCTGAAATAATTCAGTATCTCGCCAATGTTGTTGGAACTAAAGTTGGAGTTTTTTCAATGAATAGTGATGTAGATAGTATGGATATTCTTGGTGGTTATGAACAAGTAGACTTAACAAGAAAAATATCATACGTTACTAATGATTTAAGGGTTTTACTAAGAGAAATTTTGACAATTAATTTGAGACTGGAGACCAACAACCACAATGCTTCCTTATCTGCTTTAGAGCTTTTGAATTACATCGATAGTGGTATTATAACATCTGAAACATTTCCAGTATTTGAGAGAAAGTTCAACACTGTCTATTCATTTTTGAAGGACAATAGAAAGCTAATTGAGATATCTGCGAGAGTTCAAAAGTTACAAGAATTGTTACAAAAGGAAACATCAGTAAAGTTTGAGTGGTTTGACGGTATGCTTGTTCGTGCAGTCGAACAAGGTCATTGGTTAGTTCTAGACAATGCAAATCTTTGTTCATCATCCGTGCTAGATAGACTTAATTCTTTGCTGGAAACCAATGGTACCCTTCTTATTAATGAATGTAGTCAAGCTAATGGTGAACCTCGTGTTCTGAAACCACACCCAAACTTTAGATTATTCATTACTATGGATCCTAAATATGGGGAATTATCAAGGGCAATGAGAAACAGAGGTATCGAAATTTTTATCCAAGATCTATATGACAGAGCAACAACTTTTGATGCCTCTGTTTTACAGCACACAACTAAAACGTCAAGTGAAAACGACTCGAATATTGTAAACTCTTTAAAAGATTTGGAACTAGAAAAGTTGGAAAAATCACTTCCCTTAAGTAGTTATATCCCTGTATCTTCATCGTCATTAAATTCATTTGCAAAAGTTCATGATATTATGGAATTGCAAAGTTCTAGTTCCGTAATCGAAGCTTTAGCAAGTATTATTCCACTAGACGAATTGGCAAATGTAGATAACTGGTTAAAAAATGTTATTAACAGTCGATTTTTTGGTGATAAAAACATTGCAGCTGATATTAATGATTATGTTAGTTTCCTCGGATCAAATGGTCTAGTTGAAAAACTGAATTTTATTGAATGTTCTTCTGAAATCAATATTTATCAAATCTTAAATAAAGAACTCTCCAACTTAAGTTCCCAAAGTTTGTTACCAATACTTAACGTTTACACTCTTCCAATTTTGAAAAAGTTATACAAAACTGTAAATTCCTCCGAATCACTTTACTTATTGGCTACTTTACGTCTCTTATTGAATATTATTCAAAAATTGAAGTACACAAATAATAAATCAATTAATGGGAAGGTCGACGAATTAACTTATATTGAATTATCATCTGCCGTTGTTAACGGCCGTCATGTAAAAAATCCTCCAAGAATCCCAATCTTTAAGTTATTGTGTAACGTCAATGATTTCATGTTAAATTCCATAAATGAGGTACCTATTTTGAGTCAAGATAATTTGTACACATTATACTGGAAGTTATTGGTTCTTGCAGATAGCGCGTATGACACTGCCTCTCAGAAAGATGAAGCTCGTTTGAGAGTATATAAAAGTTTATTTGATGATTGGATGACATTTGCAAAGTCAGTAGGTCTTGATGTCGGAAAGTTATCTGAAATTTGCTTCGAATTTGAAAATACTTTGAAATTAACTAGAGGTCAATCCATAACACAACTGTGGGAAACGTTTAGAAAATCTTATCCAACTAATGAACAAACATGGAAGCTGTGGGATGAAGTTTTAGACTTAGCGGCAAGATTTGATGAAGTCAAAAAACTTCAATTTAATGATTCATATCAAGCAATAAATGATATTACTGAATTTTTTGCAGTATTAATAAAAGACATATTGAACAACAATGTTGAATCCTTTAAAGAAATGATTGCAAAGTTAAGAGAAGGTATTGATGATTTAGAGAATATTTCAAGTCAATTTTTGAATAAGAGAAAGCATTTCTTTGCTGATGAATTCGATAATTTGTTAAGGTTGCTATACCAAGAGAACGAAGAAAACAGCAAGTTAATTACGAATGTATCTCCGTACACATCTATTACCACCCAGAAAATAATAAAATATTCCATCAACAATTACGTGTATCCTCCTGTTTTTGATTTATTATGGAAACCATCCAATGGTTTATTTGATTCTTACACGGATTCCATCGTCACGTCTAAATACTTTGAAAGTTTAATTTCCAAGTCAAATGAATTCAAAACATTTTCTGGTAGTCAAATTATTCAAACTCTATCTGATGCAAAAACACTATTGGCAACTACTATTAAATCTTCAGAATATATTCTCAAAAATCAAAATAATAGGTTTGCTTCTCTATTACTTGAATGGATCCAAAGAATAATTGAAGCTCATATAGGCGAATATATTGATATTTGTGATGAAGCTTTGGTGAGAAAAGAAATTTTAGCCAACTCAAACATTTCATTATCAGATGTCTTTGAAACTTATTTATTACCAGCAATTCAATTTTGTAAAACTGGAAATAATTTTGAGAATTTGGGTAAGGCTTGGATTTTATTTGGTGTTGGGTTGATTACATTATATGCTCCTGATTCCCCATTGGATCCAGCCGTCCATGATTATGTTTTGTACGACGTTTTCATGAAACATAAACTTTTTTCAGAAGACTTAGTTAGTGCATGGAAAACTGTTCGTGAAGTAACGAGTGGCGATGAAGCCATCCTTGCAGAGAAAGTAATCACAAAAATTACCGATTCTGATTCCCCTGAAAAACCAAGAGTTTTCCGTCCCCATGAATCTATTGACAATTTGTTTGATGAATGGTCCGCATTTTTAGATTCAACAGTTTCATCTGACCAAGTATCAGACTTATCGAAATCCATGAAAAACTGGAACAAAAATTCATCTGATCGATATTTTATGTTTCAACAAAATACCTCAAACTTTTTGAAACGTCTTGAAAGCGGTTATAAGTTTTATTCAGATTTAAATGAAATTTTTACAGGTTATGTTATGTGCATGAAACTTGGTTTTGATCTTTTGAAGCATTTTTACACTGAAAACAATAAAAATGTCCAAGTTTCACCATTATGGTCAGTTGATCCATTAACTGTTACTAACGGACAAAAAGTTTTTGAATCATTTAATGAATTGAATAAAATAATGAAAAAATCTACGACAGAGGAAACTAACACCGAGAAAATTTTGATATTTTTCCTCAAGTTATACAAACTTCATAAAAATGATTTCAACTCAGTAGAATTATTGAATAGCGTTTTACATGCACTTTATTACAGATGGTCTTTAAGACGTATGAAGGATGAACAAAAAGCTCAACAAGAATCCAGTACATTTAAATATGAAGACAATGATGAAGATGTTGAAGCTGAATTTAGACAACTATTCCCTGATTACGAAGACTCCTTGACCTTGAGTGAGGGACAAACAAAATCACCAGAAAACGACATTAATGAAATCTATTATGAAATTGCCACTGCATATATGACAGTTTTCGACGGCGACTCTACTGATGGTATTTCTAGCTTAGTTGTAGAAGGCTCTGACATTGTAGATTTAATGATTAAAGAATCCAAAAAATTAAAATCTTATAATCTAGAATCTAATCACTATTCATCGGTTATTTACAATTTGTATGACAAGATAAACATGTTTGATCGTGAAAAAGATAATAAAGATGTAAATTTTTACAAAGAGTCCTCTGTGTCAGAACTTCAAAAGGCTGTCAAGATTGTCAACCATTTATGGACTTCTGTTTATTCTTTACAAAAACAATGGCCAGAGCACGCTACACTAAACGAATTGGCCAGAATCTGTCAAGAATTTTTAGAATATTCTGCCGATACACCATTGGCAAGGTTGTTGCAAAAAATTGAACAAATCTACACCTTTGTCATTGAATGGGAAAAATACGCCTCTTCTCAAGTTTCATTGAAGGACCATGCAAAACATATAACAGACTTAATAGTTTCTTGGAGAAAATTGGAGTTACATACTTGGCATGGGTTGTTTAATACCGAAGATGAAAATATAAAAAAATCTATTGGTAAATGGTGGTTTTACTTATTCGAAACAATTATTGTATCACATCTCAATGTTTCCAAATCCAATGAGGAAAAGAAAGATAATACTGGTTTGGTGGCTTCTCTGAATTTATTTTTCAGTAAAAGTACTTTCGGTGAATTTAACATTCATCTTCAATTAGTGGATTCTTTCAAAAAACATATTGAATTATTAGATATGAAGTCATCTAGCATTTGGCATTTGTTAAACAATACTATAGCTTTCTACAAACAATTTTCTACAACAATTGACGACCAATTAAAAAAGGGTAAAAAGAGCCTTGAAAAAGATATCAATGAAGTAATTTTGTTGGCTAGTTGGAAGGATGTTAATATTGATGCCTTGAAGCAAAGTTCTCGTCGTTCGCATAATAGTTTATACAAAATTGTCCGGAAATATAGAGCTTTGTTGTGCACTAATGTTCTTTCTTTGGTTGAAAATGGTCTTTCATATACTCCAAATAATAAACTTTTACTACCAAAGTTAGATTTAGCTTCACTTTCCGAATTTGATCTTGACTCCAGTAAAAAAATTGTTGTAAAGATATCAGATTGGGATACAAGATCAACTGTATTAAAAAATATTGATGTTGTAGATAAAAATATGAACATCTACGTGGGTAAAATCATGGATCAAAAATTTCCAAGTTTTGAATCATTGGCAAGGGAGTACGCTCAAGAAGCTGATAGATTACGTGATGAAACTCCAAACGTCTATAAGAAAGAAATCAAAAAATTACTAGCTCAATTAAAAGCCCAAAAGGGTAAATTGTTCAGTGATGGTCTAAAAGAATTGAGAAGAATTGGTCTAAAAACTGGGTTTAGAAAGGATATCCATAAAGTTCAAGAATCTGCAACTGCTGTGTTAGCAAATTCCTTATCCTTCGTTGGTTCTGATTTTGAAAATTCAGATCATTATTATTTCAAAATTATTGATGTTTTACCACGTTTGAGAAGCAGCATCGCCAATCCTTCGGATGATATTCCAGCCGTTGGTCTTGAGAAAGGTATGGCCATTGTTGAAAACTTGATTTTTTCATTGATCACTACTAGACAACCAATTCATCGTATGGCTACAAATTTCGATAAATTCAAAAAATTACGTGGTGAAATGGAAGGATATTGCGCATCTCAAGGGTTCATTAAACCATCATCATTACAGTTTACATTTGATAAGATGAAATATTATTGTAAATGGATTCCAACCCTTTTAGATTATGCATCAACAATCTTCAACGTAACTGATAGTTTAACTTCGGAATCGACAGATACTTCTGTTTTGAGTAAAGCTAAAATTCAATTTAACTACTTTAATTCTAAGATCAAGGAACTCAGTACTTTAGATGCTTCTGCTTCTCAAATATTATCTGAATTTGATAATTTTATGAAAAATTTTATTACAAACATAAATGAAAATAAAAGTACTAAAAACTTTTACATTTATGATGTTATTCTTAATTGGATTAATGAAAATAATATTAACACAGTTAAATTAGAAGAACAAAATCAAACTGAAATTCAAGAAGTTGATAATGCTTTCCGTAAGATTTATATTTCTATTGTTTTGGCTTTCCAAAAAATTATGGAAAATGATAAAGCGTCAGTAAGTGATGATGACGATAATTGGCTTTCAATTACATCTACAAAAATGATGAGTAACGTAAAATCTCTTCACAGTTCAACAATTATAAAAAACATTAACAATGCTTTATCTTTAATGAAACGTTCTGATTTTTCAGCAGATGAATCGATCATGGTTAGAGCAATTTGTGTGTTTACTATGCCTGTTATTAACCATTATTTTACTTTAATGCGTACCATCGTTGAAAAAACTAGAGATTACTATGTTAATACAAGTCATGGTACTTACATTTTGACTAATATTTTGTATAACTTAGCCAAAAATGGTTTTTGTTCTCCTGAACCTCCTAGTGAAGAAGTCGATGATAATAATTTACATGACGGTACTGGTTTAGGTGATGGTGAAGGTGCTCAAAACAATTCAAAAGATATTGAACAGGATGAAGATCTTACTGAAGATGCACAACAAGAAAACAAAGATCAAAAAGATAAAGATGAAAGGGATGATGATGAAGAGGATGATGCTGTTTCGATGGAAGGTGATATGGCTGGTAATATGGAAGAATTATCCGATCAAGATGATCAAGATGAAAATATGAACGAGGAAGAAGAGGAAGAAGAACTCGATGAACAAATTGACGATCTTGATGAAGATGATCCAAATGCAGTTGATGATAAAATGTGGGATGAAAAACCTGAAGAAAATACGAAAGAAAAAGATTCAGATAAGAATTTAGAAAATACGCAAGATGATGATGATGTTCAAGCTGGAGAAGATGATAACGATGAAGCTGATGCAGGTGAAAATGAATCAAAGGAACAAAATGAAAAAGAAGACGATAAAAACGAAGAACAAGATGTTTCCGATTCTGAACAAAACGATAAGGATAAAGCTGAAAATGATGAAAATGCTGAAGAAGAAGAGGATGTTGGTGAACAAGAAGATGAAGTTAGAGATGAAGAGGCCGGAGAATTGGATAATAATGTTCCAGAAGTTGAAACCATGGAACTTCCTGAAGATATGAATTTAGATTCAGGTGAAGATGAAGAAGAAGAAGAAGAAGAAGAAGAAAATGAAGAAGATTCCAATAAAGGTGATGGTTTAGATAGCGATGAAGAAGAAAAAGAAAACATTGAAAATGAAAGTGATCATCAAGCTGAACAAATGAACGAGGAGGAAGAAATGGATTTAGATGAAGATGAAGAAGAACCAAATGATGATATGGATGTTGATCTAGAATCTGGTGATGTCGATCAAAACGAAGAGCAAGAAAATACTGATGAACAAAATGAAAATGGTGAAGAGGAAAACGAATCTGAAGAAATTGAAGTTGGTGAAGATCAAATGAAAAATAATGAAGATATAGAAAATGGTAACGACAACATTGAAGGTTTAGACGGAATCGAAGATGAAATGGATACAGATGATGTCAATAATGAAGCTGCTGTACAACAACAATCAGGTTCTAAAGGATCAGGTTCAGACACCAAAGATCAAGAAGAACAAGAAGATATTGGATCGTCTGGTACTACACAAAATGCTCATCAAGATGAACAACCAGAAAATAATGAAAACAATGAAAATTCAAGAGAAGAAGCTAAAGAAGCTCTGAAACAATTAGGTGATAATCTAAAAGAATTTCACAGACGTAGACAAGAGATAAATGAAGCTTCTAAAAGAGATGACATTGAAGATGAATCAAAACCAAAAGCCAATGAACGTCCCGATGAATTTGAACATGTTGAAGGTACTAATACTGAAAATGATACTCAAGCTTTAGGTTCAGCTACACAAGAACAACTTCAATCTATTAATGAAGATATGGCTATTGATGATGATATTGATGAAAATGAAGAAGAAAAACAAGATCAAGATGAAGGACAAGATGATCACAATATGCTTGCTGATGAGGAAATTCAAGAAGAAGAAAAAGATGAAATAAAAGATAATGACGGTGAAGATATTCAAAATGATGACGCTAAGGGATCTGGTGTATTTGCTGGTGAAAGAAAAGATGATTTTGATCAAAATGCTTTATTGAATGAAGATGATTTAATGAAAAGCCAACAACTTGAAGATGAATTAGATCAATTAATGGATGAAGTTGATAATGAAACTCGTATTGAATTAGCAAATGAAACTCCAACAAAGACTATGGAAGAATCTCGTCAATTATGGCATAAGAGTGAAATATCGACAGCTGACTTAGTATCACGTTTAGGTGAACAATTACGTTTAATTCTTGAACCTACATTAGCTACAAAACTAAAAGGTGATTATAAGACAGGTAAAAGATTAAATATGAAAAGAATTATTCCATATATTGCATCACAATTCCGTAAAGATAAAATTTGGTTAAGAAGAACAAAACCAAGTAAACGTCAATATCAAATTATGGTTGCATTAGATAATTCAAAATCGATGAGTGAATCAAAATGTGTTAAATTAGCTTTTGATAGTTTATGTTTAGTTTCAAAGACATTAACTCAATTAGAATCAGGTGGTTTATCTATTGTCAAATTTGGTGAAACATCAAGAGAAGTTCATTCATTTGATCAACAATTTAGTAATGAATCAGGCGCTAAGACATTCCAATGGTTTGATTTCCAAGATACAAAGACTGATGTTAAAAAATTAGTTGCAGAATCAATTAAAATATTTGAAAGGGGTCGCTCTATTAATAATTCTGATCATTGGCAATTAGAAATTGTTATTTCTGATGGTGTTTGTGAAGATCATGAAACTATTCAAAGATTAGTTCGTCGTGCAAGAGAGAAAAAAATCATGTTAGTTTTTGTCATTATTGATGGTATTAGTTCAAATGAATCTATTATGGATATGAGTCAAGTTAATTATGTTCCAGATAAAAATGGTAATTTACAATTAAAGATAACCAAATATCTAGACAGTTTCCCATTTGAATTTTATGTTGTTGTTCATGATATTAGTGAATTACCTGAGATGTTATCATTGATTTTACGTCAATATTTCTCAGATTTAGCTTCCTCATGAAGTAGAAATTTTTTTTAAATTGTATATTATATGTAAATTATAAATTGTAAGATAAATTGTATAATAAATTGTAAAATATTATAAAATGTCAATTGTACTCTTTCTGATGTTATGAATACTGAAGCCCTAACAAAAAAAAAATGCACACCCACAAACCCGAAAGAAATTTTCAACTTTATTATTTTTTTATATAAAAAGAGAACGTTAATAGATAAAAAAATGAAAATATAAAGAACAAGTTTTAATTTTTGGCAAGTTTAAGCAAGTATGTTAAAGCATGGAGCTTCATACCATGTTATTTATGAAACAGTTTCACAAAAAAAATACTTAATTCTTACCAGATGGTAGGTGGTGTTTTTTTGTAAGAAGTTTTTTCTGAATTATTTATGTATACATTTATCTTGAATTGAAATGATGATAAAAAACATTTGTTGCTCGAAGATTTATTCGATGTGAGCACATGATTTCTCAATAGACTACAACGGTATCTGATTTTTCAAAATTTAAATATTATATCTTTTTTTCTATATCAGTAACTTTTTTACAAGATTTCTTATGAAATTATTCTTAAACCTACTTATAGACTGAAATTATAATCAATAATTATCTTGGCTTAACGTTTTATATTCTCTTATGTAAGAAATGTACTTACTTTGAAAAAGTCTTAATGTGCAATGAAAAATGGTTTGTGAAAAATTTTACGATGATATAAAATTTTAAAAGTAGAACTATAAAAACAAGAAATGGCAAAGAGGACACCTAATCATATACGTTATAAATATCCATTACCAATACATCCTATTGATGATTTACCTCATTTAATACTTCACAATCCAATTTCTTGGTTATTTTGGTTTTATAAATATTTGAAAAATACAAATTATTTATCGAGTAAGATTCATGTTGAAATTACAGGTGAAAAATTTAAACATTTTTTAGTTAAAAATGAAAATGATATGTTATATTTATGGGATAATGGATTTTTTGGTACAGGTCATTTATCTCGTAGTGAACCTACTTGGAAATTGAGAACCATTTCAAAATATCAAGAAGTTGACGATAATGAGAATAATAATGCCTTGTTAAGTTTGGAAAAGATAACAGAAAGAAGAAGATTACAACGTTTAGGATTTAAGAAAGAGCGTGTTAAATTAGAAAATCAGATATTAGAATTAAGACGAAAAGATAATGTTGACATTAAAGAACTTAACGAATTATTAGAGAAAGAACGTGAAACTTTAAGAAATTTTAAAGAAAATCAAGAATCATTAGATGAAATGAAAGATATTAAAGATGATTCAATAATACGAAAGGAGGATATTGAAATTTATGATGATAATAGTAATATTAAAAATCTTGAATCATTAGAATTAATGCCTGTGGAGGCAATTTTTTTAAGTTTTGCATTACCTGTCATCGATATTTCTACAATAGATATCTTTAAGAAAATTTCCAATGATTTTAATGATTATACTTTGTCATTAAATAAGTTATTAATTGAATATGTTGCGTACCATCATTATAGATCACATGGATGGTGTGTAAGATCAGGTATCAAATTTGGTTGTAATTATTTACTTTATAAACGAGGTCCACCATTTCAACATGCGGAATTTTGTATTATGGTATTAAATAGTGATGAATCTCATCCATATAATTGGTATTCAACTGTAGGTAGAGTCACTGGCGGTGCAAAGAAGACTCTTGTATTATGTTACGTTGAATTATTAGTTAAAGAAGATATGATATTAGATTATTTGAAAAAAGGGAATCTAGTGAAAGTTTTTGAAAGTTTTCAAATCGGTGAAATAATTTATAAAAGATGGGTGCCAGGTAAAAATAGAGATTAAAGTAGTATACAAAATGTATCTTTATTTATTTAAATTTAATCTATAACCTTATATAAACTTATTTAGTTTATTCTTTACCTTCATAAACTCTTGAAACCCAACCACAATCTCTCATACCTTTAAAACTTGCCTTTGGACCTTTGATAGCATCATCATAAATCTTATTTAATTTTTCATCATGTGTGGCAGGTTTTGAAATACAAATATAATTTTTATCCGGTAAGATACATTTTAATTGTGATTTAGGAAAAGGACATGGACAATCTTTAGGTGATTTAACACATTGCATGGTTTCAGGACATATATAATCGTTACAGTCACTATTTAATACTTTTTCCTCATATGATTCTATTACAGGTTGTTGTTGTTGATGCTGTTGCTGAAAATTAAACATAAAAGCATCTGTTGTGAAAACTGCTAGTGCTATAACTTCTAATAACAAACTTAATCTCATTACTACGAGTCTCTGAGTATCTTAATTAGTGCATTCTCACAAGATCGTTAAAACTTCTTGTGGTTCTAAATGAAGCCTTTCTTGTTATAATTTTTATTTCGCTCTGTGAACAACGCACACAAATACAGCCGTGCACCACTGCAAAACCAATCAACTCATAGCAACTTGACAAAAACATTAAAATAGACTACTAAAATCTGTTTATCACTCAGGATTAACTGGAAAAATTTGCTAGAAAACCCATATCTTTTAACCTGGGGAACTTTGTCTTCACCCCATGCAGCAAGCAAAGCTAAGTGAAGTGCACGCTTCCTCCTCCCGATTCACCAAAACTGCAAACTGCAAACCACACATCAACCTTCCATGCCTCGTAACATCGTTCACAATCTTTTCAATTAGTTTCTTTTACTACAATTTGTCCATTTGGTATTCATTTTATTTACCATTATATTAAAAACGCGTTTAATTAAAGCCTTTTTATTGTTTTTACGCGTGTCTGAAAAATTATGGAAGATTTTAAAGAGTAGTGGTTGAACAAACATAAATACTAAACGATTAAAGAAACCAAAGGTGTTCAGTCATCTTCTTTTACAGTCATGTTTTATTCTGTTAGTCAATATACCCAGGCATATAATAGTATAATTAAAAGATCTTCCAGTCCATCATCATGTCAATTAGTCATTTTTGTTTCTTGTTTAAATATCGATGCTTTATGTGCCACTAAGATGTTATCTTACCTTTTCAAAAAACAACTAATTCAATTACAAATTGTTCCTGTCTTTGGTTATGCTGAATTAAAATCTCATTATGATAATTTAGATGAAAATATTAATACGGTAATTTTAGTAGGTTTTGGTGGTTATATTGATATTGAAACTTTTTTGAATATTGATCCTCAAGAATATGAAATTTTAAATAATGATAAAGATAATAAATCTTATAAAAGATTCATTTATATTTGGGACAGTCATCGACCTTGGAATTTAGATAATTTATTTGGTTCAGAAATTATTAAATGTTTTGATGATGGTACCATTGAAGATACTTTACAAGATCAAAAAGATGCATATTATAAATTATTAAAATTAGAAAATGAAAGAGAAAATGATGATAATGATGATGCTAGTCTTTCAACAGATAATGATGAAGAAGATGATGAAGAAGAAGAAGAACAACAAACCGATGATGATGATGATGATGATGATGATAATTTCATGTCAAAAAGAAAAAGATCAAATTCAAATGATCTTGATAATAAAAAAAAGATTATTAAACAAAGACGAAAAGAAATTCATGAATGTGAAACAATATTAGAAGAATATTATTCACAAGGTACTTCAATTGTAAATTCAATTTCATCACAAGTTTATTCTTTAATTTCTGCCATTGGTGAAACTAATTTACAATTACTTTGGTTAACAATTTTAGGTGCTACATCATTAGATGTTGCATATTCTTCAGTCTATAATAGATTATATCCATTACTACAAGATGAAGTTAAAAGATTATCACCAAATAATTTACAAAATAATTTAAATTCAATAAATTCATTAAAGACACCAGATACATTATCATTAAATATTCAACCAGATTATTATTTATATTTATTAAGACATTCTTCATTATATGATGGTTTTTATTATTCAAATTATGTTAATGCAAAATTATCATTATGGAATGAAAATGGTAAAAAAAGATTACATAAAATGTTTGCAAGAATGGGTATACCATTAAATACAGCACAAGAATCATGGCTTTATATGGATAATTCAATTAAAAGAGATTTGGGGTTACTATTTGATAGAAACTTAGATAGATATGGTTTACAAGATATTATAAGGGATGGATTTGTTAGAACTTTTGGTTATCGTGGATCTATTAGTGCCAGTGAATTTGTTGAAGCCATTACCGCACTTTTAGAAGCTGGTTCTTTTACTTCTTTAAATAAAAATGATAATGGTTTTATATCGAATAATACTACTAATAATAATAATAATAACAATGATAATGATAAAAATGATAATCTTGATGAAGATGAAAATGAAAATGATGATGAAAATGGTGAAGATGAAGAAACAAAAATACAAAGAAAAATTACAAAATTAATGGATCGTTCAAGAAAAAGATGGATATCAAATTTTTGGTTAAGTTGGGATGCTTTAGATGATAATAATATTGATTTATTATCTCGTGGTATAAAACATGCACAATTTTTACAAAAATCAATTTTTAATACTGGTGTTGCCATTTTAGAAAAAAAATTAATTAAACATTTAAGAATTTATAGATTATGCGTACTTCAAGATGGTCCAGATTTACAACTTTATCAAAATCCATTAACTTTATTAAGACTTGGGAATTGGTTAATTGAATGTTGTGCAGAATCTGAAGATAAAATTTTATTACCAATGGTTTTAGCAAGTTTAGATGAAACTACTGATACATATTTAGTTGCAGGCTTATCACCACGATACCCAAGAGGTTTAACAATTAATCAAACTAAAAGACCTCTCTTAAATAATTTTAGTATGGCATTTCAACAAATTACAATTCAAACAGGTGCTAAAGTTAAAATTGATAATTTTGAAAGTTCAATAATCGAAATTAGAAAAGATGATCTTTCACCCTTTTTAGAAAAATTAACTTTAAGTGGGTTGTTATAAATAAATAAATAAAGAAATAAATAAATAAGATATATAAAGTAATTTCAAAAGAATTATAAATATTATTTGTAATATTATTATTATTAATTACTTTTTTTTTTTTTTCATTCAAAAAAATAAAACACAAAAAATGGTAAAAAAAAAAACAAAAAAAAAAA